>JZKD02S1442118.1:133513-152758 GCA_000966675.3 Picea glauca
CTGGCCATGCACTCCTCTTAGTGTTCCCTGCGTTTTTATGGTTTAAATTCCCTGCATTTTTACAGTGGAATTTCTCTTCGATTTTGGGTAAAAATCCCTGCGTTTATTTGGTGAAATTGGTCTGTGATTTTGGTTTTAATTCTGAGTGTTTTCATATGGCCGTGGGCGTTCAAGTGTTTTTGTGGGCGTTCTGTTTAATGGGCATTTACATACTGCATTTATTTGGTGAATTTGCTCAGCGATTTAATGGTTAAACGCTTCTGCATTGGGTCGTATATCCCCGCACTGGTTGTAAAAGGAATATTTCTCCGCGTTTTTAATTTCCCTGTGGGCATTATTTACATTCTGCCAGGGGGTTTTATTTTCGATTGGTGTATTTACAGTTGTGGGCATTATTGACATTTTTCCGAGGCATTTTATTTTCGATTGGTGGATTTACATTTTGTGGGCATTATTCACATTTTTCCAGGGCGTTTTATTTTTGGTTGGTGGATTTACATTTGTGGGCATTATTTACACTTTGCCGAGGCGTTTTATTTTCGGTTGGTGTATGTACCTTTTGTGGGAATTATGCATGACTGTGGGCATTTAATTCTGACTAGGAGGGCGTTTTTGTTCATTGATTTTATCCATCTTCCTTAGATCAGCGAGAGCGCGTGGCTTTATTAGGTGGTTGTTGGATTTTCCCTGCGTTTTACTGTTATAAACACCTTGCGTTCTGTTGTAATTTCTGCGCATGGTGTGTAGGCTCCAATATTGAGACTGTAATAAGTTATGGACTTTATAAATCTTCATTGCAGTTGTTCAAGGCATTTGTACAGTTTTTTTTAAAAACGAAAAGAAACGAATAATACGTTTGATAGTTAAGAAAGCACTGTTTTAATTATATTGTATATAATTGTCCCGTTGTTGATAGCAACACTTGGGGACACTTGTCATATCACCAGCCAAACACTTCACCCCCTTTAATACTACTGAAAGTCCACGAAAATATTCGACACAGGTAGTCTCAATGTTAAATTTGCGATATTGAGTGTTTCTGTTAAAGCTCGAATCAAATTTCAGAAAGATTTCGATATTTTCAACCATGATCTTGAACAAAAACAAGCACTGATCTTATTTATTCTGTCCATATTCTGCCTGTTGCTGAGTGATTGATAGCAGCGTCTTCATTAGTGCGTAGACTCCTTGACTGTCTCTCTGCACTTCTCTACGTCCTACCGTCGACAGAGTATCCCTTACACTTGGGCGTCTTGCAGAATGGGGCAGAATTTATTACCCTTGCGTCTTGTAGAATGAGACAGAGTTCTATACCTGTGCGTCCTTACCCTTAGCTAATGAATGCTCTGCTACATCGAATAAGTGTCGGGTTATTAATTTCCATGTATTTATTTCATTGCGATTAAATGTGGCAAATTCTTTATTATATTTTAGTTCCTCAATGCTCAACTTAGAAATTTCGCACGGGACCCGGGGCAGTTCAGTGTTAACCCTAGAATGCATTTATATTATTATTTTTATATTAAAAACCGATAGGTAGCGCCAAAATATATGCATATATATTTGGGGTGCCGAACAGACCGAGTGGCTGGTATCGATTGCTGATGAAGAATCTTTATTAAATGTTATTTACACGTATATTCGGCCTAGATATTATTCTGCCTAAATCCTAAAATCATTATTCTACCTAGATTATTTATCCGCCTAAGTTTTTAATGATTATTAATCTAGATCAATATTGCTTACAACGTTTATTAACTTAGGATAATTCTTAGAATGGAAGGTTTATAATTATTGATTAGAAGAATAATTTCTATAAGGATTGTATGATTGTCAAGTTCAATGATTATTAAATCAAAATAATAATGGTTACCCTGTGTATTAGATCAGAGCAACTATTTAGAATGCTATGTTTATCCTGATCCATTAGAATGTTATGTTTATGATGTTATGTAAGTTAGACGATTGACTTAATTTATTCTAGTAGTGGAATGCAGTATTCTTATTACATAACCTGAAATAAAACTAGGTTAGCTTACTGGCCCAGTTATGGCCATTTAAGGTAAAGGTAAGGTTGTTTTATTTTACGATTATTGGAACTTCCTTGAAATGTTCACCTAAATTTAATGTAAGGGTACTGTTGTTTGTTTTACTATTACCGAACTTTATTGTAAATGTTCTCATAAATATCACAATAAGGTGTAACTGCAATGCTATGGTAATATAATGTAGATAAAATGTGAAGGAAGAAGGTTCAGTTTTTAATGATCAATTAGAACAATAAAGTTAGAAGGATTGTTAGAATGTTAGGTTTACAATGATTATTAAGGTATAACAATAAAGTGCCATGGTGTTTTCATCGTGGTAAGGATAAGGTAGATTTAATGTGATGGATTATGGTTAGGGTATTTGATATTAAATATGCAATGGTGTTGTCATCGTGGTAAGGATATGGTAGATTTAATGTGATGGATTATTGTTAGGTTAGTTGATTTAAGATATACCATGGTGTTGTCATTATGAAAAAGTTAATGTAGCTGTATTTTTTATGGAGGTCACCTATGGATGAAGGTGCCTATTATTGCGCAAAGTTAAGGTGATATAAATTTAATGCATTTATTAGTTCATGATAACGGAATTGTAATGTTTATTGTTAAGGATGAACTTATATGTTGAAATGTTCTTGAATTAAGCACAATAGAAATATTCTGAGTTAGTAAAGGAAGGGTGTTGTTCTTAAAATTAATGTGGTACTGGGTTGGTAAACTTTTCGTGTGCTTGGTCTGCTTGTGTAAGGCGGGATGTAGACACCTCCATGTTCCTCAGAACAGTCACCAACCCTGAGACCTTAAATGGTTAAAATCGATGGGAACCTGGGCTTGAGCGTTGCTTATGTGTCTTGGAGGTCCTAACCATTGCAGGGTAGGACGACGGGTAGTCAGTTTTACTTATCGTCGTCTAATCATCGTTATGCATGAAGCTACTTGTCACGTGTCCTTGTTGTCTTTTTATGTTCATCGTGTTTGCGTCTTGTTGGTCGTCGAGTGGCAATGTAGAGTCTAGAGTGTCTGTTACTTCTACACGCGCGCACACACCTTAAACACACACAAAAAAAAAAAAATCCTGTTATCAGAGTTGTTGTCGTAACGAGGAGGTCATTACAGATTCCAATCAAGTACACTAAAGATCCATGTCATATATATAGTAATAATGGCTACATGATCAATGTGTATTCCAATATAAAGTGTAGCCACAAACAATACACAATGGATCTACAACTCAAAACCATAAGAATATATACAATGTCATAGAAAATTTCAGGAGGAATTAATGCCTATGGTTGGAGATGATAGATTCATAACTCGAGCAATAGATTTAAGTCATTCAAAACTCAAGTAGGATTATAATAGGAGTATAAGACTCACTACTCTGATGTCTTTGACAAGCCGTCATGGAAATACTGGAGGACCTTGATCACTAGGCACCGAACTTCATTGATTTTAAATGTGAACTTGACAAGACTCTCTGGATGGCCAACTCATGAAGTTCATAACACTTATCGTAGAATGGCTGACTCATGTTGTAAGATTTCACATTGGAAAAGAGAATGATAGATAAAAAGACTCATGAATCACCTTATTGAAATAAGTTTGCAGCACAGGAGGCACCACAAACTCTCCATGTGTTTGGAAGAGTAACCAAATAGAGGAGGACACAACTCTATGTAACGAGAACAACTTCCTAAGTCCATACTAGATCTGAATTCATGTAGAACAAATGTAATTATGTGTTCTTTCCAAGGGTGAATATATTGCTACCAACAAAAGATAATGTTTCATCATCCCCTCTTTTTGTAATATTTGATTTTTTTGTCTTTTTCACGTATTTAAAGAACTTGAAAAATAATAAAAGAATGCTATGTTACAAAAGAGAAATGAGTGTCGTGGGAAATAAAATTGGTTCCAAGGGCATGGAACATATTGATTCTCAATGCAACGATACATGTGTAGGATAAGGACACTCGGGAAAATTCCTCCATGGGTCAAGGTGTCAGATCGCAAGGGAAAACATGCTACAAGGATTGCACCTAAGGAATACTCTAAAGGTTCAGTAATAACAACATGAAGTTGAAATTAGGCCAAAGACGCAAGGATGAAACATGCAACATGATCAGATAATGACACAACGAGACTCCTTCCATGTAAAGTTTTATGAGCCCAAAGAAGGTAAGCTCGGTGGTTTTCCACTTTTAGAGAGTCTGAAAAAAACTAAAAGAAGACTCCAAAGTGATATTTTTTGTAAGGCTAGTCTCTAGGGCCCAAAAATGAATAAAATAATACCAAGGAGAACTCTTATGGTCACTAGGACCAGATTATTCCTTTTTCTTATTTAGTCCAGTCGATCAGGAAAAGGGTTAAACTTATACCAAAAGGGTGTCTCTTCAAAACCATTTTAACGAGTGTGACAGAGACAAGATCACTCAAATATTTTTTCAATTTTAAGGAGTCTTAAAAGAGATTAAATATGGATCACCTACTTTCTCATAATTTAGTCCCCTGAGACCGAAAAAATATAAAACATAAATTAGGAGAACTCTCCCGGTGAGACATGTCTCTCCAGGAATACCTTTTTCCTAGGTAATCTATTGGCCAGAAAAAGGGTTAAACTTATGCCAAATAGATATTCCTTATGAACCAATTAACGAGTGTGAAAGGAACAAGGGCACCCAATAATATTTTCTTATTTAGGTAGTTTGAAATGGGTTTAAAGAAGACTCCAAAGGGTTTCCTTTTTCACTGAAAAAGAGATAAACCAAAACCAAGGAGAATGGCCCTTTTTTGTAAATTTAGTCCCTTAGGCCCGAAAAAGGGTTAAAATTAAACCTAAGAATACTCTCCTAGTGAACAATAGCTCCTAGTGTGTACCTTTTTCATAAAAATATCCATCCAGACCGAAAAGGCGTAAACTATTGGCATATAGATGTGCCTTCAAATTTCACTTTGTTGAGCATGAAGGGAATCAAGATCGCTCGATAATATTTTCAATTTTAGAGAGTCTAAAAAGGGCTTAAAGAAGACTCCATGGGGGATCATTTTCTTATGCAATCTAAATAAGGACGAAAAATATAAATAATGTCTCTTTATATGTCACTTTCATAGTTTAAGTGAACTTGAAAGAAGATAAACCATGCTGTTGGGGAGTACCTCAGGTAGGCCATAAAAATGAAGAAGAAGAATAATGAACCTTCAACAAAAAATCATGGTGGGACTAAATGGGATTATTGTTCCTATGAAGTACTTCGGCATGGGAACCAAATGGAAAACAAGTTTCTAGGTAGGATGACCATGGAAGGAAGGCTCTACCACATAAAGTATGACACACTTGTCAACAAGGAAGATTAGTGTAACAATTCAGTGGGGTTGATCCTAAGGCTAAATGTACTAGGAAACAGATAATGCAAAAATGCAAGTAGGGAAAAATCTAACCTTTATACTAGTTTTGAGGTCAATACCTATCAGGAAGGATCGATATAATGAACAAAAGTCAAAGAAAAAATGTCTCCAAGATCCTTCATATAAGGTGAATAACACTCATCCATAAGTTATTAAATACAATATAGATAGAAACCTCGCAAAATAAGAGGTGTTATTGAATAAAAAACTTGAAAATAACAAAGTTGGACTATACAATATGGTACAAGGCACTGCACAATCTCATGCATAGTACAGGTTCAAGTAGAGCCCACTACTAGGCTTTGACCAAGAGTCTCTTCGGTAGTCAACCTGAAAATTCTCCCAAAAGGGAAGAAAACATAAACCATTGTGTAAATATTCCCATGGTATATAATTCACAGTCAGGGCTTCAAGAATAGCCTCATATGAAGGTAATTCAATATCTAATAAATCACGCGAACAAGGAAGGTCGAGAGTCACAAAGGGAGTAACTAAATGACCATATTCCATATAGTGATGGAGGTTTTGGCGAGGACCGACATGGTATATCAGTGAAGAGTCACATGCACAAGGGCTTGAGGATATACAAACAATGACATCAGACTCAAAAGGAAACTCAAGATTACTTAGACCAAGAGGGGGAAGAAAGGGATCACATGCCCCCATTGGATAAACCAAAGGATAAATTGTTGAGACCAAGTCTCGAGAAGGAAAACATGAGTGAACAAGTTCCTTCTCAGGAGAAATTAAACACCAAGGATAAGACGCCACATAATTTACCTATGGCGGGATAGAGTCTCCACGAATAATAGGAAAATATAAAGGGGAAACCTGAACTAACACAGAATTAGGATGGTGATAATCTTATGCCAATTGGTCAATAGTGATAATTCTTCCATTCTGATGGAAATGCATCACTCGAAAGAGCGTAGACACCACATCATTCATAGCATATAAATAATCACACCCAAGAAGCATATTGAAATATAATGGGCCTTGCACCACTATAACATCAACAAGGATAGTCTTCCCACCTAACGAGATAGGAAACTAAGGAAGAATCCCCAAATATTCACTATGACTTCTATCAAAATCCAAAATCCCATGTGATGCAGATACAAGATCAGGAGAACCCAAATCTTTCCAAGACGAGGAGGTGAAAATACTTGCGGAGGCCCCTTCATCTACAATACATCGGTAAATGTTTTCTGAATTAGATTCAACCCTTATTTGAAAGGGTGCAGAAGAAGGAATATGAGGCTCAACAAGGTCATTCCAATCAAAGGAAACCATCCTAGGACTTTGAGGGGGTGTGCTCGAAGTGAGTGGAATTCCCCCTTGTTATGAAAGTACTAAACTAGAAATGCTAAAAACATAGTTGGTAGACACATCACTTCCCATCAGAAGAGTGGGATCAGCCGAAAATTGCATCGGTGTGACCACTTTGGTAGACTCGACACTCTCCAAGAGAAGAGTGGGATCATCTGAAGATTGCATTGGCATGACCACTTCATCAACCACTGGCTAAATAGGATGAAAAAAAACATGTTCTAAAGACACATTAGCCCCCCAAAAAGGAGTGGGATCGGACAATTGCATTGGCACGATCACTTCATCAAGCAATAGTTGAATAGGCGGTGAGACAACATGGTATGAAGGTGCATCATCCCCCAAAAGAGGAGTGGGATCAGCTGAACATTGCATCACCGTGACCACATCATCAACCAATGGATGAATAAGCTATGAGACAACATGGTCTGAAGGAACATAAACCCCCAAAATAGGAGTGGGATCGACCGAAGATTGCAACAATACGACCACTTCATCAACCAAAGGATGAATAGATTGCAGGGAAACAAAAGAAAAATCAAAATCAAAAGATCTTGCAAACATGGACCACAATCTTTGTGCTTATGGAATTCCAGGGCACAAATGAGTAAGGTGATCTCCCTTGCAAAGCTTACAAGGAATTTAGGCTTATGTCCTATCCGTCTAGGTTTCTTAACAAAATCAATGCCGCTGACATGACTAGCAGTGGATGTTTTCTTGTCCTCAACATGACTCACATAGGTTTTTGACAACTCTCCAACATGATTAGCAGAGGTCGGTCGTGAAACTCCAGTATGACTTGAAGGGACTAGGTTCTTGCCCCCAACATGAATTGTAGTGGTTGTTTTCACATCTCCAACATGATTTTCAAAGGTTGGTGATTGGTCGATAACATGACTCACAGAGGCTACAGATGTATCACCAGTATGACTAGTAGTGACTGAACTTTTCCCCCCAGCATGAATTGCAAAGGCTGGGTGTTTACTCCCAACGTGACTTGCAAAGGCTAGGTGATGGTATTCAACATGAATTTCAGAGGTTGACGACCTATTTCCAACATGACTCATAGAGGTTGGTGATTTCTTCTTCCTATTATTCCTCTTTCCATTTCGTTTAGACTTCTTATTACTAGCAGCAATACGTTCACCAAACAAGGTAGAAGGAGGAGGAGAATTCTTTGCTAACGAAGGAACATCAACATGATGCCCATGACATAAGGTTCTTCACTGAGAAGCTTCAAGAGTAGTAGGGACATTTGGAATGGTACCCTACCAAACCATTAGTCCCACATTCAACCCAAGAATGTACAACATGGCCATCAAAGGGACACCAACATTTCGAAAGAAAGGAAAATAACAAGAATCCCCTTGCAAACAGGTTCCTTGGTTTGTATCATCAGTAATTTTTTCCATGAATATATTATGCATAGGTTATTCCCTTGTGGGATCATTCAAGTCTTTAAAATTCTCACACAATGACTTTGGTAAATCAATGGTATAAAAATATATGCCTATAAGGAGGTGACTCCATGTTTCTAAGCAAAAGACTGAAAAGTCCTCACGACTGACGGAGTGGGTGATATACCACCTTAGACGAGAGATCCAAAGAAATGAATGAGTAAATTACTATGGAAAACTAGGGAGCATAGAACACATGTCTAAAAATTCCCTAAAGATAAATCAAGAAAAAGGTAGGAAGAATAGTTATGCCAACCAACACTATAGAAACTTATTGGTGCAAGTGTATCTTGAACATAGAAACACCCTCCGGGTATACTCTATGAAGAATGGTTTGACACCTCTCCTAGGTACCGCAGTATGCCCCTGTAGTCACCTATGTAAGTACCTATTAAAATGAAACTAAGTTTCTTGCTCACATTCAATCACCAGGTGGGTATAGTCGACAGTCAAAAAGACCATATGAGAAGGATAACTATGTCTGAAGCCTTTCAAGGGTACCAAAAGAAAATGGTTTGGAAGACAACTGAGGATCCTGAACAGATCCAGGGTCCACAAAGCTTCGTATTCAAATGAAGTTAGCGAAATACCAAGAATTACCCTCAAATAAGATCCCCACTACACTTGGTCTGGCTTTGGAGGGGCTATATCCTCTGCCTTTCCTCATGCGACCTCATGTTTAGACCTTGTGTTAGAGGGGGGTCCCAACTAACTTTTACAAAACTAGAATTTAACACTCCCTAACTTAGACTCTTAAGTTTGTTAAGTGTCCTTGTTGATTTTCCTCTCCATAACTAATCCAATCCCTAAATCCTAGTCAAGTTGGTGTGCCCTACAAACGAAAAAGGTCTAATTTCACAAATGAAACTTATAAGAAAACTAACAAATAAAACTTCACACTAATCCTTGAAATGAAACGAGTTTCAAGAAATAAAATGCATGAACAATCCTTCAAACCTAAAGATGCAATCTTTTCTCTTTTCCATGGAAAATGTACAATGCAAATTTCGAGTGAAACAAAAGAGAAAATGAAATGATTTTCTTCCTTATTTTTCTTTTTAAATTCTTTCAAGGTGAGAAGAAAACACAAAACTATTCTAATTCTTTTTTCCTTTTCAAATAACAATGCAAAGCAATGCAAATAAAGAAAGAAACCTAACTAGCATAAAAACAAGGTTTTCTTATTTTCTTTCAATCAAAGCAAAACCAACAAAAGATAAAACTCATTTTTCTTAAAATTGAAGCTAAAAATAAGCCAAAAAGTTATTGGAAACAAAAAAAGACAAAGAATGTTATACAAGAGGATTTCTTCGAAATTTCATAAACAATTTGAGCCTAACCACAATCAATAGAAGCCTTTGAAACTCAGTGAGACCTGAGAAGCGAAGGGTTTCCTGAAAGGAAATAAAATATTTTTGAGAAAACTCTTCAAGATGACAGGCACGCGTGTTGTGCATAGTCATTTTGCATATGTATGCTGGATGTTTATAATTCAGAATGCGTATGTAGGTGGGTTGGGTATAGAACATGGAGCATACACTGCTGAAAATTTTCAAAAAAGAAAAAGATTTAGACAGAGCACTCAACTCAGGAAATATGGTAAGCACTAGTAAGGTGACCAGAGACCCAAAAAGACTCAGAATACTTCAACAAAAAATAATTCAAGACAAACAAATCTCTCCTAAAAATACCCTGGAGAGACTGCCCAGTGGATTAGCTAATTCTGCTATGGGGAAAATCCCTCTAATATGGTTTTAGAGACTAGGCAGATCCTTGACACCCTAAAATACAGAAAAGGTTTTATTCTACCCAAAACCAAACACAACCTTACAGTAATCATGGGAAGAGAAAGAAGATAGAAAAATGTAACTTAATTCCTTACGACTGATGTTGATCCCTTTTGATTGTTGTCCATTGCAAGACTGCAAGCCTCCTCCCAAAGTTAGCCTAAAACAATGCTACATAAAAAACTAAGACAACATATACTTAATTATCAAGATTATCTAACGATTTAGTTATTCATGAAAATATTCATAAACATAAAAACATAGACATAAAGATATGGGACAAGAATCTTTCTCTTTTATTAATAAAAAAATTGGATGTTACAACCTGAATTTCGCTAGCGTCTCTCTACAAACCTCGCCCGGGTTCTTATACTTTGTCTCCAAGTGCACTGTTCCCAAAAATATCATCACCAACAAAATGCCAATATAAGGGGAAAAGGATGGATGGTATAAGTAATATGGATGTAAGGCAATTCTAAGGATGAAACTCAGAGCAAAATGTAGAAGGCTTGAGAAACAAGGAAGAAAATTTGTCAGAGTTTGCTTGCCTCTAGTTCGATATATCCAGCTGACCCCCCTAGGGCTCTATTTATATCAGAAAATGACAGTTAATTCGTTTCCAGAAGGGATATAGGAGGTAATATGGTTGAAAAACCTAAGATAACACATAAACTTCACCGAAAATCGTGTATTTTATATTTTTTTGTCACTTTTTAGAGTACACACGTGCTTTCAATAGTGCATCAAGCGTATGTGCATGGGATTTCAAGCATGCAACTAGCATATTTACGTGTTTTTCCTATACAACATGGAGCATATACCATACAAAAAGTTGTTTTTTGAGAATAAATCCATCAAAAAGGGTTGGCAAATGTATGAATGAGTGGTCCAACATCAATGATGCACATAACTGGCATTTTGAGTTATAACAATAGTGCTTGCACATAGTATTGGATGGCTTTAAAATTTCAAGACATTCTCTTACCGCTTCCTCTCTGTTGATTTTGACAAGATAGTCAAAGTTCATGTGACCCATTCTTCTGTGCCAAAGCCAACTTTCATTTTTCTTTCCCAAGAAATATCTTTCCTTTCCAATCTCATTTAAGATGTATATGTTCTTTGGAATTTTTATTACTATAGCCACCAATTTTCCTGATCCTTCTTTCCTTATATCACATTTCTTTGAGTTGAATAGGTGTGTTATTTATCTCACATTTCTTTGAGTTGAATAGGTGTGTCCTTTATCACACATTTGACTCACACTTAACATATTTTTCTTCATATTTTTGACAAGTAGAACATTTTCTACCATGGCATCTTTACTTCCAAACTTGACTATGCTTTTTCCTATAATTTTGGTTGAGTTATCATTTCCAAACGAAAATGATCCATTTCTCTATTTATTTAGAGTTACAAATTTTTCCTTGTCACATGTCATATGCTTTGAACATCCACTATCCAGGTACCAATCACCTTTTTTTATTTGGGCTTATAGAGCAACAAAACATTTTTCAATGTCTAGTTTATCCTGCTTTTTTTTCCATATTATTGATTGTTATTTCACATGATTGTTTAAATCTCTCTTTACTTCCTATAGAAGAACAATCAATCTGCAATATTTGGTCACATGTCCAAATTTTTTATATTTATAACATTCAACTCCATCATTTAATGAGACAAAACTGTTATAATTTCTATTATATGTTTCATGAGGCTTTCTGAGATGATTAATTCTAGAGTAGCCTTCATAGTTTCTCATGTTCTTAGCATAGGCTCTACAATTTATATCCTTGTGCCAAAAATTGTTATAGGAATAACATAAACCAAGAAAAATAGTTTGGTACGTGCGTGTGGGGGATCTTCTAAATGATGTTTCTCTTCCGTAATCTTCTTCTTGAGTTATTTCCATTATTGGTTGCTCATTTTGAATTCTATATCTTCTAGGTGGTGTAGTTATTCTATAATCTTCCTCTTGAGATCTCTCAATTTCCTGGATGTTCTATTTTGAAGGTTTGCATTATTCCTTCTTCATGTGACCTCTAATGACTTTTACATAAATACTCTTTTATGCTTTCTTTTCTGTTGTCATGGAGCTTGAACCCTTCTTAGTATGTATCTAGTTGTATCATAGTCCAAACTTTTCATGGTATCGCCTTTGATTTATGATGATTTCATCCAATATTTTGGTGTTGTTCTGTTGCATGTATTTCTTCTAAATTTCCTTCCTTATTGAGACTATTTTGACTTCCAATCTTGCCTTCATTTTCTCCTTTTCTTCCAACTGCTTTTTTGGTGTTTCTTCAATCCTTCTGGCTTCTTCTATTTGGATATTTAGATTCATAATCATTTGTTGGATTTCTTCAAAGTTGGAATTTTGAGAACCCTCCTTTAGCTTGATCAATTCTTCCTTGAGTGACTTGTTTTTTCTTTCTTTATCTTTTTAGTTCACTTAAGGCGCTAATTAGTTATGCCTCAAGATATAATTCACAATTTTCTTCGTTATCTTCTTCATCATTTTCCAATCCCATAAAGAGTACTCTTTCTAAGTCATTGTCACTATAGTTATACTCACTCGATGAGGAACTGTCTTCTTTTGATTAGATACTTTTCTTGAATAATTTATTTTTATTTCTTTTCTTGTCTCCTTTTTTATATTTCATTTCTTTCTTAGGATATTCTTCTTCATCACTATCTATATTCTTATCATGAGAACATTTAGAAGCAAAATGACCAATTTTACGACAATTAAAGCATATTAAGGGAAGCATGCCTTTGTACTTGTTAGTTCCCCTCTTCAAACTCCTTATGAAATTGACCATTTCTTCATCTTCACCTGAATCACCGTTGCAACTGCTTTTTGACTTTTTATTTTGCTTCTTCTTTGTCTTCTTGGATGCTTTGAAATATGCTTCCTTCCTCGATGGATGATCCTACTTTGTTCTCATTTCATAATATATAAGGATTCCATGTAACTCGTCCATGATAAATGTATCAATATCTACTCTTTCTTCTAGGGATGAAATATTATGACCAAATATCATTGTAAGAGACTTTAATACCTTTTTCACAATCATTGGTTATTTAATTTCTTCTCCCAATCCTTTAATAGCATTCACAATTTCATCAACTCGTAGAAAGTAAGTTGCAATATCTTCATCTTCTTTCATTTTTAGTTGTTCAAATTGACTTCTATAGGTTTGAAACTTATCCCCTTTGAATTTCGCATCTCCTTTGTAAACATTTTGAAATTTTTTCCAAATATCCTTTACATTGTCTCAATGCATGACCTTGACATATACCGAATCAACTAGACCATTAAGAATAACATTTTTAGTCTTAAAATTGTTTTCACTGAGTTTCTTTCCATGTTTATCTGTTGGGGGAGTGGCAGGTGTCTTGTATCCATCTATTAATGATTTCCATACATCAAATCCCTTTTCCTCCAAATTTTTTTTCATCCTTCTATTCTAGAAGGAGCAATTCTGACCATGAGACATTGGTGATCCATTCTTAGTGAAATCCATGATCTACCTTATAGTGGTTAGACTGATTCTGAAGGACCTGCTCTTATACCAATTGTTGAAATATTAAGAGGGTGGATGTATCAACATTATTCATTTTTTACCACTTTTAAACAAAATATGAAAACATCAATCTAGCAACAATATAACATTCAAGATATTATGAACAATCCCATTCAACAACACATCACCACAGATACACAATACACGAGAATTTTACGTGGAAATACAAATGGGAGACAACCACATAATGCTTTCTTATATATCATAAGATTACACTCATAGGAAGCACCAAATTTGAAAACTATAGCACCAACTAGAAGGAGCCATCAACCCCCTATTTAGAGGCTTCAACATGAAGGATGCTACAACTCCCTATATTCTCCAACTCCAACTGGAAGGCGGCTCTAACCCCCTTATTTGTAGGCTTAAACCTGAAGGAAGCTATGACTCACTGTATTCTCCAACACCAATTGAAAGGTGGCTACAATCCCCTTTCATTTCCCCTTCCTTCCTCCCTGAAATATAAATGGAGACTCAATATGTCATTGAAATTGTCATTGATAATCAACCTATCATTGACACTGTCACTAATAATCAACATATCACTCCCACCATCACTGATACTACTACATCATCATCATCAAAATCAATATTCATTCACATGAACCATATTCAATATCACCAAGAACATCTCTGAAACATATTCCTAACATCACCAAGATATGCTTCAAACCATAAGACAAATATGTTCCTCATGCAAGTGCCATAACATTCATGATAAAACATAAACCATGTACCATAAATATACCTCAAATCATATTCCCAATATCACCAACATATGTCCCTAGCTATGTGCCAAAGACTCTATAAGATATTCCTCAAGTATACACCATAACATCAAGATATAACCCTAAAAAATACATACAAGAAATACATTTAATCATGTAATCAACCTGGTGCATAAGATCACAACCAATGGGCCATCCTCAAATTCTACCTCAATATGATAACATCTTCATTGTCTTTTCCTTTAGCCTCGTTGGACAAAACTAGGCAAATAGCATTGCATCACTTGATGAGTGTTGTGCAACTCGTGGCGGCCTCGCTCAACACCTTCTATCTAACCCACGGGGTCCTGATTAATTAGCATTTTCAAATAACCCTTCTCCCATCTACAACTCTGAGATTTTTCTCCTTCACACTCCTACGCTTCCTCAATTTCGCTACATCAGACTCACTAATATATCACAAACTTTATTTATTTTTTGATTAACATGAGAGGCTCTTGATGAGTTTTTATACTTTTTCAATTAACTCGTTTACTTGAATTTAGGATCGAACTGCAATTTCTTGTTTGTAACAAATTTTATCCTTTAATTAATTTTGGGGATGACTTGTAACTTCTTTGACCTTAGATCTGGGGCTTCTTGACCATACTTTCGGGCTTCAGTTTTAAGAGAGCATAACTTATAAACCGTGAGGAACTATGTGGGTTACCAACTACCATTGGAAATGGCATGAGGAGGACTATCCATATCTGGGTGTTATGAGTGCATTTGCAATTTCCTACATCGTCTTTTTCTTCAAACAACTTTGGGCTTCATGACCACACCTGATGGATTCTTGTAGACTTCTTCAAAGCATCTTATCATGCCGGCCATGTTTAAATCTATGCCATAAGGGGACCACTATGGAGACTTATTCAAATACATCCATTAATTCTATAGGCTTCTATACTTCTTCTAGAGTTATACATCAATGACACCCAATTCTTCAACATGATTGTTGGGCACTTTAATTATCTAATTCAATAGAAAATCAAAGTGTTCAATATAAATTGTCAACCCAGGGAAGTCTGTTATTTCAAGATAATTGTGCACAGTCTATGCTAGATTATGAAAGTATCTCTAATCTAATTGTAGTAGGGAATTTAAAAAAACAAACAAACATTATCACTAACACAGTTGTGCTGATACAGCTGGAGTTCTACAGATTTGAAATCATAATTGCAATCTAAATTGATGAATGTATAAGAACCCTGGATTACCTACTCTAATCCAACTTTCTAATTTACTTTTGCAGGAAGAAGCTCTATACTATTTGCAGAAAGGAAATCTACTTATTGCAAGAAGTTACTTCACACTTTTATTTCTCGGAAACAAGATTTTAACCTAATGCAGAAAAAGGGAAAGCAATTCTCCAACAATGCTCAACAATTGACTTCTAATTCTCATGAGACAAGTTTATGCGCATCTAACAAGAAGGAACTAAATTGTAACAATAGTTGTATTCTAGAAATTTCTAACAGTTAAATCATTTGCATTTAAAACAACTAATCTAGAATTCAAAATGGAGGGGAAACAGTGATGAAGGTGGGTCCTTTCCTTCTCACTTAATCTGCTCAAAGAAATAGGTTACAGTCTGCTAAAGGAATTCAATTCACTGTTTCATTCAATTGCCAAAAATGTTCGTGTACAATCAACGCTACTTTTCTTTCTCCAGTAAAAACTCTCCCCTTCATTACCAAATCTCTCCTATTTAAATTCAGAGTCATTCAGTAGAACATAATCAAAATAGTCTTGAGAATCCTCGATTCTCAAGATGTTCATTTGATATCATTAATAGAAAATATAGAACTCCCCTTGATCAACATCGTGAGCCAACATATATAATCAGGAGGTGTTACAACAGTCGTATAATAATAGGACTGGTGGCGTCTATTGTAACATCTTCCAGCATTGACGGGCTTCTGTTGCAGTAGTCGTGTAACAACTTCCAGGGTTGGTGGCATCCATTGCAGCAGTCATGTAACAACTTCCAAGATTGGTGCATCGCTGTAACAACAGCAAGTTTCTCGAGCTGGGTTGTTCTAAGCATTTTGAACATTAGTTAAATCATTTCATGGGTAAAATATGTGAATGTTACCAATAAAAAATGCTAAGTAAATGAAAATATAAAAGTGAGATGAATAATTCATACCTTGGAAAAAAGGGTCTTAGTACTCATTATAATAGTCATTTAGCTTAGGAATGAGAAGGTTGAATGGGAAAAAGATGTAGTGAAAAAGGGACATTTCTGGGTCCTAACATGCCCCCCAACTGAAGACATTGCATGTCCTCATGCAAAACACATTCAAACCTTACTTTGTAGCTGAAGTAGATAACTGTCTCCTCTAGTGCAAAATTGCTAAGAGAATTTGCTAAGTGTCGGTATTGAAAAATGTCGTGTCCAAAAGAAAATATTTTGTGTCAACAATCGGTCTGAGTTTATTTATCTTTGAGAACAAAATCAGTTTGAGTTGCTCGAGTAACAACTTGTGATGGAAACAGAGGTTCTTGTTTTCAAGATTCTGGTATACTAGCAACTGTTTTATGACGTTGAGATCTCCTCTGTTTTACTGATTTTTGTGTAGCAGTAAGTTCATGTTTAGTCTTGACTGAGACAATTGTTGGTACTTTAGTGACTGGAACTTTGACTACCTCATATCCTGCCTCAAAATAAATGTTTCTGCACTCAAAGCACATGAGTTCTTTGTTTCTGTCCATAATAGCTTTTGTCAGTGCTAGGATGTCCAAGGTTATCCCTTCTGGATTCTTCTGTTGAGCAGCCTCCAGCTCTTGTTTTTGGGTATTTAAATCTGCTTTGAGGTTATCATTCTCTATTATTAGTGAAACGATTCTAGAATTTTCTGTATTCTTAATCTTTCTCTCTATTTGACTAAACAATTGGGTAAGTGGCACATCCTTAGCATGCTCTGTAGCTGGTTCTTCTGTAACAGTTGTGTCTATCAGGACTGGTTCTTGTGGAACAGTCTCAACATGGACAGTTGGTTCTTGTATTACTAGCTTTGGTGGGACAATCCTCTATGGAGAAGTTAGTTCCGGTGCAACAATATCGACCTAGACAGCTGGTTCTTGTGTAACAACGGTATATGTCATGATTGGGTCTTGTGGAATAGTCACCACTTGGATAGCTGGTTCGTGTGGAACCATCCCTGTATCAACCTTACAGAATAGTGGACAAAGAATAGGAATAGTCTGTTCCACATCTTTCCATCCAATTGCAGCTTCGACAGACCTGGTAGACCTGGTTCTTCTCCTTGGTAAAATAGAAATGAAAGTAGTGGTTTTCTTCTTTGTTGTTGGAGGAGGAACGGGGCATTCTTCCTCAAACACACAAGGAGGATATTCTGGTATACTAAGATCTGCGATGATCTAGACATCGTTAATGGATGTGTGATGCACAGAATCATCAGGCAGAGCCAATGATTCTATTGCGCTTTGAGTACATTCATTCTGAAAGGAGAGAATAGTTTCCTGAAGTTCTGTGCATAAAGTAAAACTCGATATTCATACCTTTGTAGAATTCTCTGTCACAACAGCTAGAGGGATCTAATTTACTGTTGATCCAATTTGGTCAAGGGCTCTCTGAGGTTTTCCCCTGAATGGACGTTTTATTTTCTGAGAAAATGCACTGGTAATTATAGTGGGTGCTTGATCGATTGTTACAACAATAGGAGGGTTATGTGTGAATGTCAGTGAAATAGCAGAGGAGGTAACTGGACTTGATGTTACAGTGGACCGTGCTGACCTTGTTCTCTTTCTCAGTGATCCAGATAAAGGAGCAGGGGATTTATTTTTAGAGACAGGGAGTAGGTTTTCAATGATAGGTGTTGCAGCCAAGTGTTGTGACGCATGTCTTGGTCGAGTGGTTGGTTGTTCATTTGTTTGTTCGACCACAACTACATGTTGTTGCAATGCAATTTCATCGAGGCTTGTCTGGCTGGTGCCAGGATGGATTTGGGTTATGCGGTTGCTTTTCTGAGTCATCTTACGGGCAGTGACAGTAGGGGTTTTGACTGCTGTTGTAGCCGAGGGCAGATGCTCAGGAAGAGGTCCATGGGTTGTGTTTTCAAGGACTGGTGCAATCATATCTGTATGTATAGAATGTGGCTGGTCTGCTACAACAAGTAATGGGTTTTTGGAAATGCCCATACCTCTACGAATTAATAGGCTGATGAGTATGTGATTAGAAATGTAGTTCTTGGGGTTCTTGGATTTTTTTACAAAATGAGAAATGTTATGCAATGAATGGAGGAGAAAATAAGGAATGTTTATGAATTTATGATGTCACAGATGTGATAATAAGATGAAATCAAAAAAATAAACAACTTGGAATTGGCCTTTGCAGGTAATGTACCTTTTAAGAAATTCTACGACTTTCCCCCATGTCTTTGGTAAGGAATTGACATCTGCACCTCTGCCTTTGGTCTGAACTTTCTTAGTGTTGACGAGGAAACCCTTCTGTGCATCTGGAAGATGTGTTTTTCTGTTAAACCATCGATCTCATGTTTTTGGCAACCCTGTTACAACATCAATGCTTTCTTCTAACACTGGAATCCTTACCCCATTCACCATTGAATACCCTTTAGTAATATTTTGACTAAACTCCAATACCTCATCCTCATTAAACCCCTTCAACTTTTTAAAATACGATATCCAACCGGCCTGGAGAAATATTTGGTAGGCCTCTAGGTGTAGTAGCAAACTATCTGGAGTTGCGGGTTCATATCTCACAGCTGATCCTCCCATGATGTTTCCTGAGAGTTTAACAGGCACGTAGGAGGAGAAACTATCACGTAAATCAGAGACGCAACAAGCTCAAACGTGGTTTGCAGAAATAATACAACGTCTCC
>JZKD02S1442118.1:152808-166724 GCA_000966675.3 Picea glauca
CAATTGGTTAGTAAATAGGAAACCGTGCTTTTATATCTTCATTACTTTAACATGTAGGATTAATCACATACCTCATATCTTACCGCACATAACGACTTGTCGGAGTAACCGCACTATCCAATTGCCATCTGAGTTGTGCGGAATAGCTGACATGATGAAGGATCATGAGAGAAATGACAACTGGAGCAGAAACAGAGTCCTTACTGTAGTTAGCCAACTGGAAATCGCCGGATGTGAAATCAAGTCATTATGAAGAAGAAGTTTTGAATAGAGAGCATCAATATTGTCTAATTAGTGGTGCTATGGCATGGAAAGATTGGACGGCTGGAGCAGTAGCATCGGAAAAAATGCAAAAAAGAAAGAGTGAAGTGGCAAGAAAGAATAACAATAATTAGTTTATCAGCAGGTTCTTCGGCAAAAATGGCGGAGGTAGGTGTAACAACATGGAAATCAGCCAATTTATCGGAAGAAGGTGTAACAACATGGAAATCAGCCAATTTATCGGAAGAAGGTGTAACAACATGGAAATCAACTAGTTTATCGAAAGAAGGTTTAATAGCATGGAAATCAGCCAATTTATCGGAAGAAGGTGTAACAGCATGGAAATCGACCAATTTAGCGAAAAAGGGGTCGAACAGTATAGAAATCGGCTGAACCCTACATTACTTAGTTTCTAGGAAGTTTTTCAACTTCCATGAAATAATCGTTTGACTCGTTTTGCGCTACTCAACCTTCTTGTTTATCAATCCACCTACACACACATAGCCGCTTGATACCTTTCAAAGCTTTATTAGCATAGTAAAGAAAATAGAGAAATTTCAACTAAAAATAGAGAAATAGAAATTTTGTTGAGGTTATTTATATACAAGGTCTGAGCAAAAGAAGTCCTAAAGTTCAGAAGGGGAAGGAGCAAACTCCTTTTCGTTTAAGAATTGATAACCTGTATCAACTATACATCTAGTTTTGAATTCTGCCTTGGACAGTGGACACTGATACAGATGCAAGCGATGACCATTTGCATGTAACTGTGTATTGGATCCATCAATAGTAATCAACTAGACTGTCCCATTGGGAAAAAATGTGTCTACCTCGTAAGGCGCTAGCCATCATGTACGCAGCTTACCTTGAAATTCCTTAAAGCGTGAATCATACAACAGAGCCCGATCTCCTTTCTAGAATAATTTCTTCTTGATGACTCGGTCAAGCCATTTTGTTCTTTGTTGTTGAATAACTGTGGTTTTATGGATGGCGTCCAAACTCTTTTCATCAAGCTTGTTGAGCTACTGCAGTCTGGCTTTCTCTGCCATAGTCAAGTCGAGGTTGACTATTGATGCAGTTCTTAAGGTTTTGATTTCGAATTCAATGGGAAAAACAAGATTTTTTCCATAACCAACTCGTAAGGAGAAAAACTAGTTGTGCTCCTCCAAGTAGTTCGGTAAGCCCATAGAGCTTCATGCAATCTGTTAGACCAATCCCTACGATTTTCTCTCATTGTTTTAGTAAGAATGGCTTTGATAACTTTGTTTGTGCTTTCCACCTGGCCATTTCCTTGTGGATGGTATGGAGAAGCTATTCTATGTAAACATGATATTTACTGAGTAGAGATTCAAATTTATATGATGTGAAAGGGGGTCCTCCATTAGTTACCAATTCTCTGGGAATGCCAAACCTAACAAATATATCTTCAAACAAGAATGCTAAGATAGTTTCTTCTGAGGCTCTGATAAGTGCTTTTGCTTCCACCCACTTGGTCATGTAATCTGTATAGACCAATATATAGACTTTCTGATTGGAAGGTGGGTGAATGGGTCCTACAAAATCCATGGCCGATCTCTCAAAAGGCTCTAACACTATCTGAGACTGGAGAGGAATCTCATCCCTGTGAGTTGGTTGATCCATGCGTTGGCAACTGTCACAAGCTTGGACATACTTCTTGGCATATTGAAATATGTTGGGCCAAAAATAGTCCATCCTTAAAATTTTATGCCCAGTCCTTTTATCAGCAAAATGACCCCCATAAGGGCCATCATGGCAATCTTTCAGCAGATCATAAACTTCATCATCCCTCACACATCCCCTACTTTCTTGGTCTAGGCCTGTGTAGAAGAGGAATCCTCCTATCCAACTATACCTAGCACTCTTTTGAATAATCTTCCTTCTTTCTCAAGGAGATAGATGTGGAGGTACCTTCCCTGCAACCAAATAATTAGCAATGTCTGCATACCAAGGTGAGTGAGAAAATACTGCAAACAAATGTTCATTAGGAAAGGAATCTTCTACAAGTGAATTATCATCATTTATATGTAATCTTGAGAGAAAATCAACAACCAAATTTTCTTTTCCTGGTCTATCCACTATAGTGATGTCAAATTCTTGCAGTAGTAACAACCATCTTGTCACTCAGACATTAGTAATAGTTTTATTCATTAGATATTTAATGGTTGTATGATCAGTATGAATAAATGTGGGATAACTAGTTACATAATGCCTGAATTTATCGATTTCATAAACTACTGCCAAGAATTCTCTTTCAGTAACTGTGTAATTTAACTCAACAGGAGCCATGTTCTTGCTGATATAGTAGATAGCGTAGGGTTTTTTGTCCTCTAGTTTCTATAGTACTGCACCAATTCTAGTGTCTGAGGCATCTGAATAAATGTGAAAAGGCAGAGCCCAATTGGACCCTCTCAAGATGGGAGCTATGGACAATTTCTGTTTAAGATTTGCAAAAGACAATTCACAGTTGTCAGTCCAACGAAAGTCAACATCTTTTTTTAGTAGAAAAAACAATGGAGAGGCAAGTTTAGAGAAATTTTTAATGAATCTCCTATAATACCCGACGTGCCCTAAAAAATTTCTTACCTCTTTCTAAGTTGATGGAGTGGGAATGTCCAAAATTACCTAGATTTTGGTTGGATCTACCTGAATCCCCGCATAAGAGATGAAGTGTCCCAACACTACCCCTTCGTGCATCATCATATGGCACTTTTCCGTACTTAAAGAAAGATGATATTGTCTACATATTTTGATCACTTTTTCCAGATTAGACAAAGCTTCTTCGAAATCAGTACCATAAGGTGTAAATTCATCCATGAATATTTCCATACATTCATTCACCATATCAGAGAAAATACCAATCACAACTCTCTGGAAAGTGGCTGGTGCATTACACAAGCCAAATGGGAGAACCTTGTAGGAAAATATACCCCAAGGGCTGGTAAAGGTGGTCTTATCTTGGTCCTGTGGGGAAATTTGCATCTGGTTATAGCCATTGAATCCATCTAGGAATTTTTTTTTTTTTTTTTTTTCTGGCTAGGTTGTCTAAAACCTTATCAATAAATGGAAAATGGAAATGATCCTTCTGCGTGGCCTTATTTAGGGCTCTATAGTCGACACACACTCTCCACTTACCATTCTTTTTAGGCACAATAACCAACGGTGATACCCACTTTTTGTCTAATATAGGATAGATGAATCCAGTGTTGAGAAGTTTCTGAAGTTCTTCCTGAACAATTTCTTTAAGGTTTGGGTTCATCCTCCTTTGTGGTTGGAAAATGGGTCGGCATGATTCTTTGATGTATATATGGTGGGTGCATAGTTCAGAGGGAATGACTTTCATATCCATGTAATCCCAGGAAAATGCTTCTTTATGTACAGTCAGTAATTTCATCAATCGATGAGTTTCAACAGTGGAGAGATCGGGATTGATGTTCAAGGTTTTTCTAGGTTCAACTTCCACAGCGACGCTCTTAGAACCAACTCCAGGAAATATTTCATTTGTTGGTGTTTCATCATATTTTGTTACAACGACCATTGTTACAATTGAATCAATTTGATTGTCAACGGTTTCTAAGAACATTTCCAAGTTCATTTCTTCCTGGGAAATAGGGTCAAAGACTCTGATCAATCGATGGTGTGTGTTCTGTGTAACTGCAGAGGGGTCACAAATAAAGTAGTTGATTAACTCATCCTCTGTCTCATCTTTGAAAATCAGGGCCTTTCCTATAGTTATCACAGGCAAAGCACTTCCATCCTCAATGTCCATCCATAGAGAATTTTCAGGTTCTGCACTAGGTGTAGCATGAGGATACATGGTAAGATTTTTTGTGTCATAACCATCAGAGATGGTCATGGAACCAGATCTGCAACCAATGAAAGCATCAGTTGTAGCTAACCATGGTCATCCCAGAATTAGAGGATGGTTTCCTAGACGGGATTTGGGTTGCAAAATGACAAAATCAACAGGATACTCCCATGAGTCCACTGAAATGACTAAATCATTGATTACTCCTTCTGGCCTGATGGTAGAACGATCAACTAGTTCTAGAATAGTAGGAGTAGGTCAAATCTGTGTTATGAGTTGCAGCAACAACGTAGTTTCTATTGGCACGATGTTAATTATTGCCCCTAAGTAAACTAGTACATGTGGAATAGATGTTTGTCCAATTTTAACAATTACTATAGGGTTTCTTGGGTCACCATATTTAATAGGTGGAGTTTTTCCTAACATCATCTCAGACAAATGCCCCACTACATGCACTACGAGGGGACCTTTAGGTTTTAGTAAAGGTTTCCTGATATAGAGGTCCCTCATAGTCTTGGCATAAATAGGGACATCCCTTATCGCTTGCAGTAGTGGAATATTAACGTACAGATTTTTCAATTCTCCTAGGAGATTGAAAGATGGTAATTCCACAAGCTTGGTAATTTTCAGTCTTTCAGGGAATGGTGGGTCTGTTGATTCTATAATAGGTTGGTCAATTTCTTCTGTATCAGCAGATGGTCTCTCCCCTGGTTCCTTATCTGATTATGAAGATGGAGCATCTTCAATTATTGGCTCGACTGTTCTCCCTGATGTTAATTTTATTTCATCACAAGTCATAAGAGTAATAGATAAGGCTAACACATTATGTATGTCTATGTTCTGAACGGCCTTATTATTTGGGTTTGGGTTAGGTTGCACAGAAATCTGAGGTCGTAAGGGAGGATTGTTTGGTGAGGCATTGGGCGACAATTACAATTGTTGCTGCTGGTACGGGGGTTGGAACTGTTGTTGATAGGGGTTCAGTTGGTTATGTATTTGATAATTGAGTTGTTGTTGAGGGAATCTCACGTATGGGTTCCATTGCCCATAATGATTTTGTTGTTGGGGAATAAGTGACCATGCATTGGGATCCTGATAAGAGGGTGGCATTTGATTTGTAGGGGGGGGCATTCGTTTGGCCATATGGTAGTTGATTGTTCCAATAATTAAATGCTGGAGGAGAGAATTGAGAGTTCATACCTTGACCTCTTGGCTGTCATTGTCTTCTTTGTGTTATTAAATAGACAACACTTGCTTCCTAATTAGTTGCCTTCATTGATGCTTTTACACCTAGTAGAGAGGGACATTGGTCAGTGGCATGGTCTAATTCACAAATAAGGCATACCTAGACACTGTTCAGTGGGCACTCTCTTGGTGGATGTTTCTTTCTGCAATTCAGATAGAAAATGCACAATGCTTTCTCTAATTCTGCTTGTTTCTGTTTGACCTGCAAAGTATCCATTTGTGAGGAAAAAGAGTTAATCATCTCTGTTTTGAAATTTTCTAATAGATTACCTATTTCTGCTCTTGTTGCTCCTCCATTAGTTGATTTCTGTACCCTTTAAAAAGTGGTATTCTTGGTAGCTGACATATTCCTTGTAGATCCTCGAGAACATCTTTTGCAGAAGTCTACAATGTCCTCATAGGATTCCTTAGATATATCTCCCTTGCCAAGCATATTCAGCGTATCTAAACAATCTTCTCTAACTCCTTTTAGCAAAATGGTTTTCATAATTTCCTTACTTACATCCGGATGTCTAGACCTTTGTAGATTATATTGGAGTCACTCCACAAAGTCTTCAAGGGTCTCATCCTCCTTCTGTGACATCTTGAATAGTTCCTCTCTTTGTTCCCTTGTTCGACAGTAGTCTTGGTATTTGTTCAGGAAAAGCTACCTCATTTGTACCCATGTTGAAATTTTTTCTCCTCCAAGGCTCATGAACCATCTTAATGCATTACCTTTTAATGTAGCTAGAAAGAGTTTAAGATTCTACGCAGTGGTTGTGTAGTCATAGCTTCTACACAAAATGTCAAATTCAAACAAAAAATCATCCGGATCTTCAATAGATAATCCATGAAAATTTGGGAGAGCAGAGAGAGGTATTTTTTTCATAGGAGCCATCCCTCGTGTGGGAACATCAGAAATAGGAAAAACCAAGGTAGAGATAGTATTTTCACTGTTTAGTGACTATCCGATCATTGATCTAATAAACAACTTCTTCTATATTTTCCCTATTCCAGGCTATACTTCCTTGATCTTCAATGTTCTCCAGTGTTGCTTGCTGATTTTTTGGTCACAAATCTTCAGCTTCAACTTCAGCTTCATCCCTGGATGAGAATGATGTTTTGAGAAGGGGTATTTCTGCTGACTGTGGATCATGTCTTCTTGGAGGATTTGCAGGGTGAAAAATAGATCTTGAAGAAGAATCTACTCTAGCTATTATCTCATCAACAATGGTTTCTCTCCCTAGTATGTTAGGATTTCTTCCTCCACATCCTCTAGTACATGTAAGGTTAGTATTTTAGGGGATTCCTTCTTGCTTTTCACGATACATGAAGACTATTCATTCTTAAGAAAGAAAACTAATGTGCTTACCAAAATCTATGATTATCTTCCCCGGCAATGGCGCCAAATTGTTGGGCACTTTAATTGTCTAATTGAATAGAAAATCAAAGTGTTCAATATAAATTGTCAACCCAGGGAAGTCTGTTATTTCAATATAATTGTGCACAATCTATGCTAGATTATGAAAGCATCTCTAATCTAATTGTGGTAGGGAAGTTTTAAAAAAAACAAACATTATCACTAACACATTTGTGCTAATACAGCTAGAGTTCTATAGATTTGAAATCATAATTGCAATCTAAACTGATGAATGTATAAAAACCCTGGATTGCCTACTCTAATCCAACTTTCTAATTTCCTTTTGTAGGAATAAGCTCTATACTATTTGCAGAAAGGAAATCTACTTATTGCAAGAAGGTAATTCACACTTTTATTTCTTGGAAACAAGATTTTAACCTAATGCAGAAAAAGGGAAAGCAGTTCTCCAGCAATGTTCAACAATCGACTTCTAATTCTCATGAGACAAGATTATGTGCATCTAACAAGAAGGAACTAAACTGTAACAACAGTTGTGTTCTAGAAATGTCTAATAGTTAAATCATTTACATTTAAAACAACTAATCTAGAATTCAAAACGGAGGGGAATCAGTGAGGAAGGTGGGTCCTTTCCTTCTCACTGAATCCGCTCAAAGAAATAAGTTACAGTCTGCTAAAGGAATTCAATCCACTCTTTCATTGAATTGCCAAAAATTTATGTGTACAATTAGCGTTACTTTTATTTCTCCAGTAAAAAATCTCCCCTTCATTACCAAATCTCTCCTATTTAAAGTCAGAGTCATTCAGTAGAACATAATCAAAAAAGTCTTGAGAATCCCCGATTCTCAAGCTGTTCGATTGATATCATTAATAAAAAATCTAGAACTTGCCTTGATCAACATTGTGAGCTAGCATATGTAATCAGGAGGTGTTGCAGCAGTCGTATAACAACAGGACTGGTGGCGTCTGTTGTAACAGCTTCCAAGATTGACGGGCTTCTGTTGCAGTAGTCGTGTAATACCTTCTAGGGTTGGTGGCATCCGTTGTAGCAGTCATGTAATAGCGTCCAAGATTGGCACATAGATGTAACAACAACGAGTTTCTTGAGGTGGGTTGTTCTAAGAATTTTTATTATTAGTTAAATAATTTCATGGGTAAAATACATGTGAACGTTACCAATCAAACATGCTAAGTAAATGAAAATATAAAAGCAATATGAATAGTTCATACCTTGGGAAAAAGGGTCTTAGTACTCATTATAATAGTCATTTAGCTTAGGAATGAGAAGGTTGAATGGGAAAAAGATGTAGTAAAAAAGGGACATTTCTAGGTCCTAACAATGATGATCCTGAATCTTTTGACACCTATATTGAGAAATTCCCATTTGGATGAAAACCAAATCTAAATTTTATTATATTCCTTATTGGTATCATATTAAGATTGGCCACATACTAGATCCCATGCATATATTTAAAAATGTTTCATCTTCTTTATGGAGGCACATACCATGGAATAAAAGTGACACAATCGTTGTTAGAAGAGATCTTATTGCTTAGAATAATGAAAAGAGAAATTGGAAAAGAAACGAAACTAGAAGAAAGTATGGTCCCTCTTCTTCTTTTAAAGAAGGTGATGTCCCATGGATTTTGAAGAAAGATGATATTTCTATGGAAAAGAATGTTATATTGGGTGTGAAAGCACCTTCTTTATGTGGGTTGGATCTACTACATTGCTTCACTATAGATGAGAAATTATCAGCGTTGAAATCACATGACCATCTAAACCTTATAAGGGTATGTATGTTGAATACATGATTCTTATAGTTCTATACTGATGTCGGTAAAAATATGCCATGCACTCACATTTTATGGAAATTAATGATGCATGTGTCTATTTTGTAGTGTCATTATCATTTGTTCCTGCATGGTTGTGTGAACGATGACTTCCCCCAGGACTTGCGATGTGCCATATTGAAATTATCTGCATTTGTACATTGGATCTCATCAAGGGGGATTCACATGGATAGCATTCCCTGGTGGCGCCGAGATATAGCTAATATTGTTTTTATGTTTGAGAAGGAACTTCCCATGAGTTTTATGTAGTTTCATGTTAATCTTCTAGTTCACCTTCTTGATTAGTTTGAATTAATCAGGGTTCTCTCATGCCATTGGATATTCTTCTTAGAGAGGTACCTAAAAAAATTGGAGGGGTTTGTTGGACAACAGGAAAATCCAGAGGGCTCTATGGCAGAGTGGTACATTGTATATGAGTCATTTTAATGTGTCAATGAGTATATAAAAAAAATTGATGACAAAGAAGGGGAAGTTGTTTGGGATGACCATTAAGATGAGGAAAAAAGGGAATGAGAGATACCCCAAACAAACATAAAAATACGCTTGATAAAGATTAAGGAAGTTATATTTTGTCAATTTAGTACAGAGACATTATTTACATTGAATTTGACAAGATATATTTCATCCCATGTTATTTGTTTTGAATTATTTTATACATCAATGAATTTAGAAATTTTGATGCCATCAATAAATTTGTTCTTTAATTTGATAATATATATTTGATATCATGCTATTTGTTTTTATTTTTTGTATACATGAACGTATTTTGAAATGGATTCCATCAATAAATTTGTTCTTTACAATGTGGAGGCAATGTGACCATGGGTCATGTTGTATGAAGAGAAAAGAAGGAAATGAGGAAGTGTCATGAAAGCATTTATATGGTTGAATGGTAGAAGCATGCTTTATCCTAATCATTTAAAAAAAAATATTCCAAAAATATATCCCAAAATTTGGGTCGCTAACCAGATACAAGATAAAATATGTGGTGTCCAGTTGTAACCCACATGGAGAAGAAATGGATGCACTGAACGTAGGGATTGGGTGCAACAAATCTGTAATAACCTCTCTGAGTACCAAATTCTATTTATAATATTACACATTTGAACTATAACATGCATTATGTTTTTATTAATTCTTCAGTTATTAGATATAAGACACCACCCTTTGTTTGCATTTTTACAGGTGCATTTCTTCCCATCTATGTGGGAATATGGACATCATTTTTGCGTTTAGTATCTTGTTGAAGACCACATGACAGGAGATTGTGGAGTGGAGGTTGAGTTCGACTAATATAGTTGTGTTAGCCACCATAATGAAAACATGATAGAGGGGAAGTTAGGTTACATTGGAAAGATACAAGAGATCATGTAAGTGGACTTCTCATCATTTCAATGTGTTATTTTTTGTTGAAAGTGGTGGGATACCTTTCAGCGAAGAAATGTAAAGGAAGATCATGATAGTGGGATAATTACACCAAACGGTGTACACCTATTGGCAATGGGCACAATTAATCACCTTTTAATCTCAAATTCTAATCTAATGGCTAACAATTGAAGATGCTGGCATATTTTTAGTAGTCCTTTCAAATCAATGAATGAGATCTCATGTTCATATCTTTCTATCATTTTTAAAGGACTCCGTTAACCTGTTTACTTTTTAACATTTACTTAATATGATTAAGAAATTACTAGGTGACTATCTAATTGCCACGTTCAAATGATTAACAAATTTACTTCACTATTGAATTTTTCTATTTTACTGTATTAAATTTACGTTTCTGCCACGTTTTTCATATGTAAAATACATTTCTGCCACGTTTTTCATATCTAATATACACCTACAATGCCCCGATTTACACCTAAGATGTCGGCCGCCATAATTTGAATAATTATCGTTTCATATTCGTTTGTAGTCAAGAAATCATGGCTAGCGCACGTCTTCATTCCATTAATGCCCTGCGCTTCTTGATACCTACGACCTGTTGATGCCCCCAACCATTCCATTCCATTAATGCCCTGCGCCTCTTCATACCTCTGACCTATTGATGCCCCAGACCGTTTCTTGCCTGACTTAAGAAGCATAATACGATGCCCAATGCCCTAGACTGTTTCTTGCCTGACTTACTACACATAATACAAGTTGGTATAGAGGAAAATACTGAGGCAAGAGCATAGAGGAGAGAAGGAAACAATCATAAAGGCACAACATCGGTATCAACATTAGCAAAGAGGTGAGGTGAGCAACAAATGTTCTCTGCATTTTATATTCATTTTTTCATTAAATACATGGATATTAAATTGCATGTGCACCCATGTCTGTGTGCATGTTGCATTGCGCCCTTGTCTATCTGTTGATTTAAATTGCATGTGTGTCATTAGATTCATATCATCCTAGACCTCAGGGATTTAAAAAGAATTTCTCATGCTTAAAATTAATTTATCTTCTACATAATCGTGCATGGACATCTGTTCTTTTGAGCATTCGCCAATTGTTTTCTTTTCATGAAGGAGGGCGCACAACAACATGCATTGTAATAACCCCACTAACATTTGTGGGTTGTTTTTTTCTGATGAGGGAGGGGACAAATATTTTGTAATAACCCTGCCAGAAATCTCACCAACAGGAACTATAGACCCCGCATTGATAAGTTTCAGATCATTGACAGTTTTTGAATCATTTTCCTTGTCTGAGTGTAATTTCCTTGAGAGAGCCAATGGTTGGTGAACACCAATAAGTTAATAGTGAAAGAGATAGGTTAATCTGAATCTGTAATATTTCAACAATCATTGTTCTCTTTTAAACACTTTTAAACAATTTATTCGTGCGGCCATCCTTGTTCCCTCCTTTAGGGTTTTTATTAATGTCAAGCCTGCATGTGTGGTGATACCACTTCCCATGTTTCAATTAACGCATGCATGAAACTAACGGGTGGTTAAACTGGATGCATGTTGAATGGTAGGTTTGGGCGACCATTCAAATTTTGGGGTACCACAATTATTAAGGTAATAAAGTTTTGAAGTTTAAATTTTTTTTCCTTTAACAGATTCGATTGGGTGTATATTTATCATAATCATGATTTCTCTTTTTATTTGTAGGAAAGAATCATATACCTCAGCCATAGCCTGTTTAATGTTCTGGTTTCTGTGCATTTTATAGTTCATCAGCCATAGTTTAAAAATGTATATCAGCCATAGCTTAAAAATGTATATAATATATAGCATCAGTTTCTATATATGATAGGTTTATATATGATAAGTTTATTTATTTTGATTTATTTTAATATGTTTTCATTTTTTAATATATATTGCTTATATATCATGTAATTACATTAGTGTTATATTTATTTATTTATTAGTCTTTTAAATGAGTTTGTTTATATGTTGCGTTTAAATTGATATATGTGATTTATGTAGATTATTTAAATTGACCATAAGAGCCCCAGATTTTTAAATTGACCATGAATTTTGGCAACACAAATGAAAGAACCAAGAAAAAACCTCAGATTTTTAATGCGTTGGGAATTTTACAGCAAAAACCTTTAGGCTTTCGGCGTTTACCAGCCACGAGTTTGTGGTTGTGCTAGTATACATATAAACTCTAAAAAATTGTGGGTTGAAATTAAGGAGCCTCATGTTTTCCAAAAACATTGCAACCAAGTGTTTTTTTACAAAGATGCGTTGGATGGGGATTGGTGATACGTACTGAGACATGATCTGAGATATAAAAATATTTTTTAGAACAACAATGTTACAATTCCGAGTGAGGAATATAATCAAGGTGATGACAATGAACATTGTTTTCATGTAAATGATTTTCTTAGAAATTTATATTGTGGTTGTATCATTTTATTATGGGTATCTATAATGGAAAATTATGTTTTTTTTCCCCTTAGTTTTATAATTATGTTGGATATGAAAAGATAACAACTATTTACAACTCCCATATTGAAAATTCATTAAATAGACATATGAGCATACGATTTGGTTTTGATATATTTTCATTGTCATATTTATTGTTTATTATAGCAAATTTATGTTGTATTGTATCAAAATATATTTGTTAATGAATTACTAATCATTAATTGAGATATCACAAAGTTGGGGTGTACAATAGTAAATATTTATTTTAAATTATGTTTTATTTAACGAAAAAATGAATACATTAAAAAATATTCAAACATAAAAAAAATTAGTGTTCGTGAAAAATAAAATTTGAATAAATATATACTTACTTTGATGGAACTTCTAAGAACAATTCGAACAAAATAAGTACTTGTGGTGTACTTGCAATTACCAAATTTGATGGCATTCCCCACCTTAACTAGCGCAACTATCATGGGGTTCACATATTCTACTCCATCGCTTAGTTTTATAATCATATAAACTTATATTAATAATTCTTTTCACATTCTCCTTGAAATAAGTGTGAATATAGGAAGGACATGGAGATTATAAAAGAGTCATTTTCTAAAGCGTAGTTAGAATTAAGGAAAATTTTAATGATCCACACTTATCTAAAATTATATAATCCTTTGTCAATTTTATTAATTCTTAAAATGCTAATTATAAAATGTTGGGTGACATTATTTTTAATAAAAGATTCATAAAGTATTTATTAGAGTAAAACATTTTGAAACCATTTCATCCAAAGTGTATAGATCAAAATGTAAGATTATTCTCTATATTTATTATTCTAAATTTAATTGAATAAATATAATTGATTATAGTAGTTGGATAATATAAATTAACAAAATATTTGGAAAAATTAAATATTAGTAGAATATAATCATTGTTATTTTAGTAAACAATTATATTATAACTTTGTCTTGTAATCTTTGAATAATAAAAACTAAAAAAGTAACATTATTATTACATCATCAACATTATTAGTAGTGAATAATTATGTTACAATGTTAGTATTATAATATATGATATAGAAACAAATATTCAAATCACAATAATTTCACTCATCATATTTAAGTATTTTTGTTTTTAAATGCGTTTAATCAACATATTGTATCTTATTGGACAACAAATAATTCACCTTGAACAAGAGATAAACATTATATGACATTAGTGGTTATAATATTTAGCAATAAAAATCCAAATTAAATGATTTCATAAAAGTGAAGTTAAACATTATATGACAACTGTAAAATTGACTGAGTGATACATATCAAATCTCACTTAAAAATAGAGAAATAATTAACAATGTTTGTTATTAGCATAATCATATGATATTTTATAAATCAAACATCAAAAGCAACCACAACATTATCTCATAAACATAATATATATATATATATATATATATATATATATATATATATATATATATATATATATATATATATATATATATATATATATATATA
>JZKD02S1442120.1:0-11012 GCA_000966675.3 Picea glauca
ATGGTAGCATCAACATAGTCGTATAGACTATCTCATGATTATATCATGAGCACCATTATCATTATCAGTGTCATCAACTGCATCATCTCTCGAAACCATACTCTATTTGAGTAATCAGACATGATACTGGATAAGTCACTCACTCCATAGAGTGACACGAACCATTCTTCTAATCCAGACATATGTCCTAGAAGAGTAAATGTCCTGGACCAGTTTATGTCTTAAGTGACATATTTCACTTTATGACTTAAGTGACATATTTCACTTTTGACTTAAAACTCCTAAGTCAAAGTGAAATTAGAGTCATAAAGGAAAGTATGAGGGTAATAGTCTTCCCCCTTTGTGCTTAGAGACTCATAAGCACATGGGGACCACTTTCCAAGGTACCCAAATCTCAACACTTAGTATCCTTATGGCTATGCTCCCTTCCAGTGGTTAGACTGAATGAAGGAGGTGTGGGCCCATAGCCTGTTAGAATATGATGGATGTGCTCGTTTTACCAGAGACAATATCAGTATTGTCACCCAACCATAGGCTGAAGCCACCCTCTGAGCACCTTAACCTTGACAAAGAATCATTCCGGAAGCAAACCCTAGGCTAGATAGCCAAACAAAGGGTAGCACACCTTTCTCCAAGGATAGCGCACCAAACAAGAGCTGATCAGATAGTCCAAACCATAACTAAGAGATAGTCCAAGCCAAAACGCAATTTGCTAGCTGCAGCAGCTGCAACAACAACTTTCCTCCAAACTTGCGCACAAACTGGCAAACTGCAGTGCGCACAAGTGAGCTCTGCAATTCTGAGAATGCCTGCCAGAATAAAGATTGGCCTCCTGTATTTATACCGATTCTGGCTAACTTCCTGGGCCGACTTCTCATTTTGGGTGCCTATTTACTTAGTATATAATATTTCTTCTGGCCGACTTCTTCTCTTGTAGGCCAATAACCTAATATCAATTATCCTCTTGAGCCGACTTGTCTTCTAGGGTTATTAGCCAACTCATTAGGGTTTCTTCTTTCTTCCCGAAATATTCTATTATTGTCAGGTTTACACTTGGAGGTAAATACCTCCTGCAGCTACCATAATATCAACACTTAGATCTCTCCACCTTGAGAGAACTAAAAGTCATAGGCGATTCATTCTGCGATACCTTTGTTGACAACTCCTTATTCCTTTTTATTGGTTTCATATTCCCTTGTTGTTCCTTTGTGGAGGTGATTTCATCATCATCTTGAATCAAAGTAGCTTGAACCTTCTAGTCCTCCAGATTGAAATTCTAAGCACTAATGCCACAGATGTATGGTATTTACTCGGTGACATCTCTTCTTTCTCTTCATAAGCCATTTTATTTTTGCGCCACCTTGTCCATTTCTTTTAGCTTCAAGGCCTTATAGCGTTTACCTAGAGGAGGGAAGTGATCAAGAACTGATTGAGCCACATAGTCATTTGCATGTGCATGCTTGAAGAGGTGTTGTTTCAATAGCTTTGCTAATGGTGGTTGCTTTGTAGGATATTTTACTCAGCACATAGCTATTATTTCTTCAAAAGACTTGGAAAATTTCTTGTCCTTCAATAATTAAGGCCTGGAGGTGCATTCTATAAGGTCATAAGCACGACCTTCATTGGAGGATATTTGGAAAAATGAAGGTGACTATGGGCAAGTTCTAATTAATGCGTCGATTATGTTCTCAACAAGTCCTCCGGATACCTCGACCTTGTTCCTCTGATGTCCTTTGAAGACAATCGACAAAGTTCCCCTCATTGGCTTCGATGAACTCCAGAGAAGTTTCCCTCATGTTTGCTGAGGCCTTCGGAGCACTTGTTATAAATTATGCCGAGTGCCATCAGAGTAGTTCATTTTAGTGTTGTCGATGGAATCCGACGAACTCCTGCTCTTTGTTGCCGATGATCGAGTTGATATGATTGGATATTGGGCGGGTTGTTTGCATGACAGAGTAAAAGAAAATGCATCTGCGCATTCCTTCTTGCATTTGCATGATCGTGCCTGAATGATTAGGGATGTGCTCCACTTTCCGTGATCCGTTGGACTCTTACCCTACACACAAAATTAAAATTCGAAGACCCTAACTCTGCATTTTTTCATCAAATGCGTAGCAAAAATCTGACGCTGGCAATGTGGGTTTTATCCACAATTTACTAAGTTATTTTGGGATTTGAAGCTTGAATTTGTTTCTTGTAAAATTGTATGAGCTGGTGCAAAATTCGAAAATGACCAAGTGGGGAAAAAAATGAGTGGGCGATGCCCCTCTTGTCTCGCAGCAGCTCGATCTCATAATTATTTTAGGGGTTGCCAGGCTTTGGAATCAACTCTTAGCTAGCATGAGGTAGTTTGCCACTTCACCCTAAAATCATTCTCTACAGTCGTGGGGGTCGCCCATTGGTAGGAAGTTGCTCGTAACGAACACCAACTCTTTTATTGTTCCCATTACTTAGCGATTTAACCACCTACTCGTGGCCTTCCAAAATCTCTTCGTCTTTTGCCATGTCCAGGAACATTTAGAGTTCTGCGGCTTTTTTACAGCACATCATTTCTTTCACTGTCAATAAGGCTAAAGGTGTCATAGTTACCTCTAAATATAGTTGGGAAGGTGGCGGGCCAAATTTGCAGCTAAACGCAAACTTGCCAAAACATTGTGTTCTTGTAGACCGCTCAATGTAGCAGCTAAATGTAAACTTAGCAGACCGTTCATTGTAGTAGACAAGAATTATTGTAGACCTTTCAATGTAGCAACTAAACGCAAACTTGCCAAAACATTGTGTTCTTGAAAAGAGAGAACATATCCTCATGCATTCCTTGTTCAATATACAGGCGTGAATGCTGCCACCATGTCAGAATAGAACATACGTGCCCATTTGACCTTTCAACATATCATTTCAACATGTGAAATTCAACAAAGTCACTGCAAAGTGCATGTATTACAACGATTATAATATACCAGGAGGGGAAATTACGTCCGCTGGCCCAATTCTAGAACGTTTTGATAACACCAGTAGGGTTCTCCCAGGCATGGTCGTAGAAAGGTGGAGGAATGATGACTGATATAGTAGTGACTACAACCTTCAATGTATATATCAGATCCTGTCTAATTTTTCGTGAATCACCTTGTCTTCCAACTAAAAATTATATCAAGAATCGGTTGCAAAGACTTTATTATTGAAACTGTTATAAAGATACTTGACACCTAGTTAAAGGAAGACTCAGAGAACAGTTCAGTTGGTGATAATTTATGGGTTGTTGCTTCTCAATCCATTTCGACAAGCTGGAACAATTCCTCTTTCTATTCGTGAGTATGAACATCGTACATTGTTGTGCTTACAGCTAGATGCTATCGGTGCCTTAGCACGATTGTGTATCACTAGTTCGTGATGCTGCTATCGAAGCATTCCAGAACAATTCTTTTCATAATTGCTGGGAGATATCGGAGAAGTTGTCTTCATTGGCTCTACTGGCTTCGACGAAGTTGCTTTCAAGTGCTTCGTTGGTCGGAGGATTTCCCTTTAAGTTTGCCGATGAACTCAGCGTAGTTGCGTTCATGACCTCTGATGTGCTGCTGTAATGTTCCCAAGCCAGGATGCCAGGAACATCACGTTTTGCATGAATTTTTAACTGATTCTGGTTGTGTCATTTGGTCAGACACTTTGGTGATTTACTTATGTTTGGGTGTTTACTTGCAGGTTGACTTCTTAAGTTCAACCTTAGGGTTTATATTCAGTTATCACACATAGATCTGAAGATATAATCAATCGAAATACAAGATACACCAAATATAGAACCAATAGCAAAGATCTGACCTTTATTAATATAATGAGCAAGAACCTAATACAAGAGTGAGGCCGATCTGGAATGATCAACAGATGGATCCAATAAACATACTAAGAGCTGCTACAAAATGCTCCAACAAGAAACTATAAGCCTCCAAAGGTTGAATACACCATGAAGACCAGTACAAAAAAAGGTCTATGTCGTATGGAGTGCCAAACCCCCAACTGGATGGGTTACGCTCTATAGAGTACCCTCAACAATTCGACCCTGTAGCCAATGTCCTCCAAATGCTCCAATGAAGATGCCAAACTGTAGATAGGCCCAATACAAGATACCTAGTAAAGTCTCTGGTGGTTCGGTGAAGAGATGATCCACCAAATGAATAACCCTCTATTGGACTTGCGCCCCACCGGATGACTGAAACCCTAGATAATTCGGCCTAGCTGAAGGGAGTCTCCAAATGACCCCAAATTGAGTAGAATGATAGATCGGGTTATTGCAAGGACAACCCAAGTGCTCAAATGTCCAATACCTCTGGCAGACCCTTGGATCGAGCCTCCCTCCAAAGAATGATGCGTTCTCCTGGATGACTGAAACCCTAGACAATTCGGCCCCTCTCCTAGAGGCCTCCCAATGCTCCACAAAACCACTGAAATGATAGATCGGGGCTCGGTTACCTCACTAGTGAAGTCCCAAGCGAAACAATGAAGATCTGAGCTATCAAATGACTAAAATCACTTTTTGAAGTGTGCTCCTCTCTTCCAATTCGTCCAATGCATCTAGTAAATCAAATGGCACATAAAACTCCTCTGGACTGAACTAGATCTAATGGCCAAGACCCTGCAATGTAAACCCAGGTGCTAGAATCTCCAGAAGCCCTTCCAAACTCTTGGAACGAACTTCCCTCAATGAATGGTGCAGCCCCCTTGCTGAAAACCCCCAATGGTGCGCCCTCTCTCCTGTACCTCTGGCTGGTATAAAACTCTCCTACAACTGAGTAGATTTGAAGTGGAATGGTGTGGGGGAGTATCGCATCCCTGAGACCACGCTTGGAACAAGCTAGGTGGAATCTTTGAACACCGAATTGTCCTTTAGGGTTTGTTAAGTCAAAACCCTCAAAACCTCCAAGGCATGGGCTCACTAGCTAGAAGCCAGATATCAAAACTGATAATCAACATGAATGAGAGAATAGAGGCCCTTGCCTCTCTTTTATCCTTCCTACTCACCTTGTCCCTCCAAAGGGACTTTTGCTTTATTAATTATTAATTCATTAATTAAATCAATTTAATTAATTAATTAACCTTTTTACCTTTGAAAAGCACCTTATCTCTTCTTATGGCTTTCTTGGCCACTGAAAGTCACTTCTCATCATCTTATCCTGTAGTGTTGCTCCTCCCGATTCCAATGAGCTATCACACTAAGTAAGAGGTTCCTCCAAGTATTATGCTCAATATGACCTCCTTAGTGGATTTAATTAACCTATAGGCCAAAAGAACTCAAAATCATGGAAATTGTCGGAATGCAATGGAACCACAACCCAACTGTGCGGAATGGATCATAATGATGAAATGAGATGAGCGATGCAAGTCGGACCCCAAAATATCCCTCAATAGTCATTGTACTCGCTATAACCTCCATTTGGCTACTCTGGTCATCATAACACTCTGTAATGTAAGGATGCGATAGATTTGATGCTAACTTTGTCGATAAGCCATCAAAGGACTTTACCTTAACTTCGTCGATGAGCTTCGATGAAGTTTCTCCCAAAACCTCCATGTGCTGCGACAAAGTTTCATTTAAGTACGTCGGTGATAGAGGAACACTTTCTCTCAACTTTACCGATGGATTCGACAAAGTCTTTCTTATGTTTATTTTCTTTTGATTATATATGCATTAAAATATTCTCCTTTTCCTTTTATTGTTACATATTTAAATTAAATTTAAATTCAAACAATCTAAATTAAATTTAAATTTGTGTTTAAAATGGTGAAAAAGAGTTTAAACTTAAATAATTTGTATTAAAATCAATCAAATATATAATACCAAATTTTAAGAATTTTGCATAAAACATTTCACCTTAATCAATTTTGTGTTGGAGGCGATGAAACTAATTTGCAAACCTCTTGTTGACGTTGTTGGAGGAACCTTTAAAACTTCATAATCAACTCATACAAAGTGGGATCGTAGTACCGTCTTTTGCGCTAAGAAGTATGTGGAGAGGCTTTCCTGGAGAGCCAACTACTCGAGTCATACAAATATCTCATTTGCGTAACGACCGTTGTGGCCAGTTCAGGCAAGAAATCTAGGCGAGCCGTTCTGGTACTTGTCAAATTGTGATTCCGTGAGTTGCGTTGGAATCACAATGGTGAGAATCATCTGATTAGCTTGTTTCCGAGAAGAAAAAATCACTTTGAAGGACACTGAAAAATCGCGCTCAAAGGCAATTTTTTAATGAAAGTTCGGGTCTCGCATTTGCTGCTGCGTCATTCAAAATTGATTCTGCGAGTTCGCGTGTCATCTATGATGTATAGGGACTTAGTTCACCCTGACACTACAATGATGCGTCAGTAGCATGAAGTTATAAATCCGCCAAAATAGCCAATTGACGTTCAATGCACTTAGCACCGTGTAGGAGGAGAACCGATTTTTTGTTAAGCTGCATCTCAAAGCCAACACAAGACGTGTGGATGCTGCGTTTAACCCATCTACTACTAGGCGATGCTTTCACAATGAAGATTTAGTCATAACATCAAGAAACACAAAGCAAACAAGCTAGTACCATGTGTGCAAAGGAAGCCATTGGGACACTACAAACTTGATTATGACTGCAATATGAAGTGGGCCAGGCATGGTAGGTGATCACTGATTGACGTTCTAATTAGGCGTAAAGAGTTTAGTCATTGAGAATGTAAGAAGATTCACTGATGAGCATAGCATGAAGGGATCCGAGCTAGGAGGGGGACGGAACAAGCCTCAAGACGAAATTTTGCCACGTTGACCTAGTCAGTGTTGGCGAGAGGGAGAAGATCATCTTCGATGCACTTGGCGACGATGAGGGGTCGACGTCCTTCGACTGATGTATCAAGGACATGAGAGGGAAACTTGTCAACAAGTAGCGCGTCAGCAACAAAGAGGTGAACCTTGTCGATATGTAGTGCAACGAAGCGAAAGAGAGGGATGCTGTTGAAGTGCGATGCAACAACACGAGTGGAAGGGAGCCAGTTGGTGAAAGGCGTGCACGCGGTGAAGATAATCATGTGACCAGTATTGGTGAGACGATGTTGATCATGCGAACTTCGCCGATGATGAAGGTGTGTCAGTGAGGTTTGGCGGAAGCGCGATAGCGTGTCAGCCAAGTTCAAAGGAAGGTGGATGATGTACTAGCGAGAAAATCAATTGTGTGTCAATGCAAAGGTGGAAGAAGGATGCGCGCGTTGGTACGCTATGTATCAACATAGGAAGAGGGGATTCACCGAAGTGCGGATCGTCGGGTAGAAGTGATCTGAGGAGGAATTGGAAATGTTAAGGCGGGAAGAGCGAGAGGAAAAACTTGGGTGTAGCCATTTGCTTGAGGGAGAGAGTGTGAGGGTTCTGGTTGGAAGAATTTAATGGGGGCCCAATTTCTTGTCTTGGAGAGACACCAAGGCAAGAAAACTGGGAGGCTGTTGTGCACGCGCAACACAATGACAATGAAAGAGAATAAAGGGAGTCTACCTACCTAGATAGGATGTGAAGCTGACTAGCAGAGTTGAGCGGTTGGGGAGGTTCTCCACCTAACTCATGAGACAGAACCATTACCTCATCAACTACCATACAATGAATACTACTTGTTCTTATTTTTCTTAGCATAGAAATGTGGTTGCTACCCTTAATTATGAAATAGGTGTGTAGATTACAAAATAGCCCAACAAATTTTGTATAGGTAAGGTGATCCACATACAATATATTGAATTTTTCCTTTGAGTTATCTTTATTATTGAGTTGTTAGAGTTGTTCTTGGAGCACATTAATGTCATTTCAAAACTAGGGTATTAATACTTATTTGATGAAGGTTTCTGATGGTCATTCTGTACTAATAAACACATAAATTTGACAAATCCTTGGAGACTAATAAATTCACCTTCCTAGTTATGAGAAGTTGTCCTTTGTAGAATAGGGATACATATTTCACATTTATCAAACAATTTCCTTTAGTTATTGAATCCACTGTCCCTGACTACAAGTTATCAGGTTATCTTTTGGATAGCATTCTCAGACATTTTTGAAGACTGTAAGCTAAATAAATGCAGATTTGTAAAATTAACAGAAGCATTATGCAAATTGCAATTCATGGAATATAGGAAACCATATTTATATGTTGTGGGAGTATACTTTGTTTTTCATACCACATGTATTGGCGCTTTTCAGATATTTTATTTTTACGTCAACTGATCTGGAGGAATGGGCTCAAGATCCAGAAGGCTTTCATCATGAGCAGGACATGATTCAATGGATAGAGAAGTTGCGGCCTTGTGCCGAGGCTCTGTATCTGACATTATTCGAAAATTACAGACAGGTATTGGGGGGTAAACTCTGTGTCTGTGTCTGTGATCTTGATATATTTCCTGTTAGCATGTTAAAGTGTCATGTTTCATATATGCATCTTTGTTTCAGCAAAAAGATTTACTGTTTTTAATTTTCTTTTGTCTGTAAGGTTTTCCTTTGTTTTTTGTCTGTATGTGTGTAATTGACCATCTATTGCCATTCACTGTCTCTGCTGCCTTCCCAAAAAATTGATATAATTAAGTGTTAATGCTGTTAAAAGCTGGAAAGCCTGATGGTTGACTACACATTGTGTCCCATGTTATCAGAACCGAACCAGTTTTTCTAAAACTGGCTGCTTCTACCAGTTTAGAAGGCTCACTGGTCCACATCATGTGCCCAAACCAGAACTGACAGGTTTTGGCCTAAACCGGTCCTGAACCAATCAGAATTGGTCAGAACTGGCCAGTTCAAGCCAAAACAGGTTAGAACTGCCTGGGTTGCCTGGTTTTGTACCGGTGCATTTCCTTCATCCAAAATGACCAAAAACTCAGATGATTATTTAGTTTGATTTGATTTTAGACTGTTGTATGATTAATTTTGGACTTTGTGTGCCATGTAGAGCCTCAATGTAGTTGTATTTTGGTTCAGATATGTATTGCACTTGTTGTCATTTTGCTATATTCACCCTTACATTGCTGTATACATGAGAAAACCTTGCATATTTGTGTTGAATGGTTTGGATTCATATGGATGTAATTGAGTATGTTTTTTTAATCAAAATTTGAATATTTTAAGTATTTTTTGGTTGACTGGTTTTTGTGTCGGGTTTTGGTCCAGTCCTGGTCTGGTTCCTGTTTTTGGGGTCGATCGGTTCGGTCACCGTTTAGGTTCTGATAACATTGATCGTGTCTTGCAGATTTTGGCTCCGCTTGTAGTTGATATTCTTAAGGAGGCAATGGGTAATTGCCCTGCAGCTGAGTTTGATATAACACCAGGAATGCTTCTCAAGGAGGCTGCTTACAGTGCTGTTGGAGTTACTCATTATGAACTGTCCAACTATTTAAGCTTCAAAGCATGGTGCATATCCTCTTTTTCCCCTTTGTTTTGTTTTCCTTTGGAAACCATAGAAGGGAGAAATCTCACTTTTATGAAGTTATTAAGCTTAGTTCACATGGTATCTTGCTTGGCTAGTTTACTAATATGGACTGCCAAATTAGATCATTTTGTAATAAAAAATTGTACTTCAAAAATCATGTTTGGTTCTTTATTGTTATTCCTAAAACAGAATAGCTAGTAATTGATTTTACAGGTTTGAAGGAGTGCTTTTGCCTGAGCTGCATAACACACATTCAAATGGACGCATAATTCGTCGCAGGGTTGCATTGATTTTGGGCCAGTGGGTATCTGAGGTTTGGCAGAATAACCTGGCTTGAGCCCTGTTGCTTGATCATTAAAATAAAACCAAAATGTTGCGCTGAAGTTTACTATCATGAATGCCTTTGTATGAGTTCATTGTTAAGGAGTTGAGATGTTCTTTGTTTTGGGGATGTTAGAATTAAAGTCTTTTGTGGTTGATAGGTTGCCGTTGCTGCCCATTGTAAACTGATGTAGTTTGAGACGTTATAATGCAAGTCTCTAGGGTTATTGGGTCATGGAAAAGCAGCTAGGGTGCTTGGATGCAGGTGCAGGTGTGGGTATAGTTGTGCCAATTTTGAATTTGAGAGAGAGAGAGAGAGAGAGAGAGAGAGAGAGAGAGAGAGAGAGAGATTGTTTAAACTTTAAAATGTTAAAATTGTGAAAAATAGAAAAATACAAAACTAAGAATGTAGAAATTTAGATTTAACTTAAAATGTAAAATAATCTTAAAAATGATAATGGCAATCTCACGATCACAAATCCAATCTGACATTTATGATTTAATTTTCAAAATTTCAGATTCAATACCCGATTCATAATTTTAGATTTATAGATAACTACAAAACATGCTCAATTGAATTTTTCATGAGACATATATCACTAATGACTGGTCACTAATTAGTAATGCCAACAGTTGAGTTTTCTTGATGTTTTGCATCATCATCTAGATCCCTAGTCAAGATGCTTTGTGGGGACTAGTTGCTCTCAGGTTGTGGCTCGTCTGTTGGGTTTGTAACTCTGGGTAGCTCCACGAGGCCATCTGGTTGGATCTCATCGTCCACACATATAACATCATCTATGAATTGGTCCCATTTTTTAAACGACCTTCCTCTTACCTCGAGTCTATAAAGCAAAAATACAAAGGGTACCAATGTAACGTGAATGTAACTTGGTTTACCAGAGTCTCTGCCTGTAATTGAGCAAGAGGATAAATCTTGTAGCTACATATGTCTTGACCATTTTCTTCTTTTATTTGGCTGTGAACTGGTTAAAATAGTAGTTCTTTTTCTGCTAGACATCTTCTTGGGTTTTGTGCCATCTCTTACCCATCCTTTATCTTCTGTGGCCACCATTATACTTGTAGCCTAAAAAATAGTTTTTGAGGCTTCATGAAGACCATGAGAGGAGAACTTATTGTTGGCCATGTGTGATATCACGAGATGAAAAGCCAAAGAACCCAGTGCTGAAAACTTACTTGTGAAAATTCACATTACATCATGCATTGATCCAGGCTAGAAGCCTTTTGTATGTTGTGAAATAAAATCTCCGCCTCTAGCAAGAAATGTGA
>JZKD02S1442131.1:0-11012 GCA_000966675.3 Picea glauca
CGTTATCATGATTTTTTAGGAACTGCTTGCAGTCTTCTCCTCTGAAGATCAATGTTGGCTCCGACAATCTTAACATATTGCGGAAGACCTGAGGTGACAAAGAAACATGAGAGTGGTCCCACGGTGGAATAATTCTTTGGCTTTAAATATATCTCTCAGCGCACCAAGAGACCACTTCCTTATAGTCAAAAACTTCAGGGACACGACCTGCATGAGCAATTCCAAAGGTCCAAATTACTTTGTTCTGGGAGGAAGGGGATGAGCAGTAAGAGTATGCCCTGGACCACTAGAAGTTCTGGTCCTCACGCTCGAATATGTTCACTGTATCTCCACAAAACTATTGTCGAGATGCTGCCATACATTTACAATAACGTTCGTTTTCTCTAGACGATGTTTGAAATGAACAGTTGAAAGGGATAATATAACACTCCGCAGATGTTGGTCCAATGCGTGTGAATGGGAGATCTCCTCGAGACTTTCGCTCATTAATGACAATCTCTACAGTTGATGCATGATGATATGTTAGCATTAAAGGTTAGTAACTGCATACTTAGAAGTGTGAAGGTGGAAGGTACGACGAAGAGCAATTAAGGATTGGAGATTTCGTGAACTTTCCAACTCGATGACCTGCGAAAGACATTCCATGATGTTTGAAATGAACACTCAAAAGGGATAATATAGCCCTCCACAAATCTTGGTTTAATCTGTATTAATGGGAGACTTCCTCGAGCCTTTCGCTCAATAATGACAATGTTTACGGTTCCTTCATGATGAGTTGTTAATATTAAATCTTACTAATTGCATATTTAGAAAGAAGTGAAAAGGTGGTGGGGACAGGGAAGAGAAATTAAGGAATAGATAAGTATGGAAAGTGGTTAGTTGGGCTTCAAAACAGGGTTACAAGGGATACTCAGAAAAGTTAAGGGGCCAACGGTCAAATTGTATGTCTCGGAAGTTTTTAGTGAAAAACGTGTAACATGGAAGAGGGCATGATGGGGCAGTTCAATGGTCAATTTGTATATCTCAGAACTTCGGGTGTTATTCGCAAGTCACAAAACAATGGAAGAACAATATTGAGCTCGCATGTCCGAGAACCCGCAATAAAAAAAGTGGCTAAGTATGGAATAGGGAAATAGCCGAGCGAACTTGTTTTCACTAATATATTGAAATTTGTAATAAATATCCCATTACTTGGAAATATATTTTCTGCATGTTTCTGGACAAGTTGTGTAGGGATAGTCAATGTGACTGTCTCCTCGAGCCTTTTGCTCATTAATGACAATCTTTACGGTTGTTGCATGATGAGTTGTGAGCATTAAACCTTAGTTATTGCATACTTGGAAAGAATTGCGAAGGTGGTGGGCACATGAAACAATGAGTACGAATTGGAGATTTCGTGAACTCGCCAACCCGACAATCCACGAAAGATATTCCAAGAAATGGCTAAGTATGGAAAGCGGTTGGACAGGCTTTAAAATAGGGTGACAAGGGTTCCTCAAGAGACGTGAGGCCCTGACGGTCAAATTGTATGTCTCATAACTTTTGAGTGCAAAATGTGTAACACAGAATAGGGGATTATGTGGGAGTTTGATAGTAAATTTGTATATTGTGGAAGTCTGAGTGTTGTTTGTAGGTCACGAAACAATGGAAGTGCAATCTAGAGCCCTCTTGCCCGGGAATCCGCGATCGAAAAAGTGGCTAAGCATGGAACGCCGAAGCGGTCGGTTGGAGTCATGATATAAAAGAATGAGTGGAAATGTGAACCCATGAGTCCGCCAACCCACACAGTGATTCATTTTTGGAAAAATGACTAAGTAACCAAAAAGAGAAAGTAGAGGGGAAAAAGAAAGGGGAATTCGGTTAAGTATAGAAGAGGAAAAAGAAAGGGATAAAAGAGTGGGAAAATAGAAAAGCAGAGGGAAATTTTCGTAAGCAGGAATTGGTCTCAAACAAGCCCCATTGTTGCAAAATCATCATTTTCTAGTCCAATATTTTATCCACATACTCATTTTCTATTGTGCTTGTATAATTGAAAGGGGTGTTGGCAAATGAAAATATAAACTATAACTTGATTTTTGGCTATAACTATGTATAGTTGATTTATAGGCACTATTGATGTTTGGATTTTGTAGATAACAATGGGTTAGGATAAGTTTGCATTGTTATTATGATAAGGCCCTAAAAAAGTAGAATAAGTAACAAGTTTTTCCAATTCAATTCTCACACACAAAAAAATTATTTGATCCCATAATATTCATCTTTGTTAATTCAATAATAGGGAGGTCGATTTCGTGATTGTGGTATTGGTCATTTCAGGCGACTTGGGTGTGTCAGCCAATGCTTTGTTGAAGATTTGTTTTTATTGTGACTTGTGGGAGTAATTGTGTTCTTGATATATTTTTAATGCCTTGAAATATTATTTTAAGTATTAAACTTCCTCCATGATGAGTTGTTATCATTAAAGCTTAATAATTTCATATCTAGAAATAAACTTATTGTATTGTCAAATTGACCGTAAATATAACGACGACGAACTTGAATTTTAATATTGTGGTTGATTTCATAGCTCCATTTGACTTTAGCTAGCATATACCATTTTTTTTTCAAAATATTTGCGAAGAAGAAATTTGGTAATTTCATTAATAAAGTAAAAGTGCTTAAATAGAGGCCAGGGGATGGACAACCAATAAAATGTTTCCTTTTGGAGTGAAGGAATCAAGGAAGTGAGAGGAAAATAAGAGATCGTTCGCCAGGGATGATTTTAAGGATGGAAATTTATTTTAAAATGTAGAAACCTTGGTGAATCTTACTAATCCTTCACATTCCAACTATAAATGTTTGGTGATATTTTTGTAAAAATATTCAAATTTCTAAGGATTTTATATAGTTTTTATAAAATTTTAGCGATTTTTAAGGTAAAATAATTTTATCCTATAGAATTTGGGTGAATCATTTTTAAAATAGTGAATCTCGTTTTTGGAAAAACTATGGAAAATTAGCCCATGAGCGAAATTTAGCCCCTAAAATCATCCATGTCATTCGCTCAACAAGTTTTAGATGAGAACGAAACTTCTTGGGTGGGGGCCCCAACTCCCGTATCATGAATTAGTGTTGCTATGTTCTATTTGCATTACAAATGGAATTGAATGTTGGTTTGAAACTGTGTGAAATTTATTTATGTTTCCATAGAAGCCTCATGTGATCGACACAATGCATTGTCATATAATTGTTCAATGCTCCATATTTTATCAAATTAATTGAGTCAATACAATGTTTAATAATTATGAGACTATCGAACCATGCAAATGAGAAGAGGTGTTAAATCCAACAAAGAAGCACCAACCAAGATTCCAAGGAAATTTTTTAATAGTAAATCTATAAAAAAAATTGTGGGTAATATATATTTATCCATAGACATTCGAATGAGTTCTTTTCACTGAAGCATTGAACATATTTGTCATAAATACAGGTAGAGGAATTACAAAAAAAAAGCATGCATACAATTATGTGTTGTTCATCTAGTGCGACATGCAGGATCTATCGACAAGCTCTTGAACATGCATAAAAAACTGATTATCATGCATTTTTAGGAACTCCTTGTAGTATTCTCCTCTAAAGGTCAATGTTGGCTGCGATAATATCAACATCTTGTGGAAGACCCAAGGTGAAAAAGAAACAGGAGAGTCGCTCTATAGTGGAATAACTCTTTGCCTTCAAATAGGTTTATCGACGCACCAAGAGACCACCTCCTTACAGTCAAAGAATTCAGGGAGACAACCTGCATGAGAAATTCCAGAGGTCCAAATTACTTTGTTCTGGGTGGAAGGGGACCAAGAGACCACCTCCGTACAAGCAAATACTTTAGGGACACAAGCTGCATGAGCAATTCCAGAGGTAGAAATTACTTCATTCTGTACAGAATGGGATGAGTAGTAGGAATATGCCTTGCACCACTTGGAGTTCTAGTCGTCATCCGCTAAGATGTTAAGTGTATCTCCAGATAACAGGAGAGTGGTCCCGCAATTGAATAATTATTTTTCTTGAAATATATCTCTTGGCACACCAAGAGACTATTTACATACAGTCAAAGACTTCAGGGACACATCCTGCACCAGTGACAAATCCAAACCCAATACAAAACCATAAAAATGAAATGAAATGATACATCTATGAGGGTAAGGACCGCCATCCGAGTCGAGAGAATCAAAATCTCGAGCTGCAAAGCAACTATTGCATTCAACGCCAACGTCTTTTCTGAAACCCATTCCTTTGGTCTTAATAGGACCGCCATTGTCGAGATGGGAAGTCCCCCCCATTATGGTGGATTTCAATTTGGGCGTAGGAGTGGGAACAACATATGAATTTCCATAATCCATCATCGTATCATCATCCATCGGATCATATTATTTCGTCTTGAAATCGACCACATCAACCTTTGTGTCAGCCATCAATGCAGGGGGCAATTTTTTGAGCAGGGGGGGGCTTCCTTGGAATTCTTTGGCTTGAAATATATCTCTCCGTGCACCACAGAAACATATCCTTACTTTATTATGGGCGGAAGGATATGAGTAGTAAGAATATTCCCTGGACCACTGGAATTTATGGTCGTCATGCTCGAAGGTGTTTACTGTATCTGGAAAAAACTATTTTTGAACAACTGCCATAAGTTGACGAGAACCTTTGTTTTCTCCGGATGATGTTTGAAATGACACTAGGAAGGGATAATATAACCCTCCGAAAATCTTGGTTTAATGCGTATCAATGGGATATCTCCTCGAGCCTTTCGTTGATTAATGACAATTTCTACGATTCCTGCATAATGAGTTTTTATTGTTAAAGCTTACTAATTGCATACTTAGAAAAAATTGTGAAGGTGGTAGTGACGATGAAGAGAGATTAAGGATTGGAGATTATGTGAAGCCACCAACCAGATGACACATGAAATATATTCCATGATGCATTAAATGAACATTCGGAAGGGATAATATAACCCTCCACAAATCTTGGTTTAATTCATATTAATGATAGATCTCCTCCAGCCTTTCAGACATTAATGATAATCTTAATAGTTCTTGCATGATGAGCTATTAGCATTAAAGCTTAATAATTGAATATCCAGAAATAAGTGCAAAGGTGGCGGCGATGGAGAAGAGCAATTAAGGATTGGACATTTCGTGAACTTGCCAACCCGACCACCCGTGAAAGAGATTCCAAGAAATGGCCAAGTATGGAAATCAGTTGGTCGGGCTTCAAAATAGGGTCACAAGTTAGACTCAGCAGATGTGAGGGCCTGCTAGTCAAATTGTCAAATTGTATGTCTCTGAACTTTTGACTACAAAATGTGTAACATAGAACATGGCATGATGATGGACTTCAGCGGTCAATTTGTATATCACGAAACTTCAGAGGTTGTTTGTAGGTCGCGGAACAATGGAAGCGCAATGTTGAGCAACCTGCCTGGGAACCGACGATGGAAAAAGTGGCCAAGTATGGAATGGGGAAGTGTTCAGTCAGACTCGTGATATAAAATCATGAGACATATTCAGAAAAATGACTAAGTAACCAGAAAGGGAAAGTAGAGGAGAAAAAGGAGGAATTTGGTTGTCAATTTGTACATTGAGGAACTCCGGGTGTTGTTTGTAGGGGGTAGAACAATGGAAACTCAATGTTCAGCCTGCCTGTCCAGGAACCTATGATCGAAAAATTTGTTGAGTATGGAATGCAGAAGCGTTTGGTCAGAATCGTGATATAAAAGCATTAGTGGAAATATGAACGCGTGAATCCTTCAACCTGCGTACTTAGACATTTTCTGAAAAATGACCAAGTAACCAAAAAGGGAAAGTAGAGCGGAAAAAGAAAGGGGAAGGAAATTTTAGGAAGCGGTAATTGGTCTTAACAAAGCCCCATTGATGGTCTTAACAATAACTATGAAATGCATTAGATAGGTGAACATGTTCTTCAATCAAGGAATAGAGAAAGTGAGTCATGGTTATACTTTCCAGGATGTGTTTGCATAAGAGAATCACCGAAAAGCTACAGAAAAATCAATTTTGGGATGTTCAAGTAAAATTATTGTACTATCAATTTCACCGTAAGTATAACAACGACGAATTTTTAATTTTAATTTTATGTGGTTGATATCATAGTTCCATTGTACTTCACCTAGCATATATCCTTTTATTTCAAAATATTTCTAAAGATGAATTTTGGTAATTTCATCGATCAAGTAAAAGTGCTAAAATGAACTACACATTACATTTGCTTCACAGACCTTACATTAAAAGGAAAAGAAGGTATTATATATTCTTTAAAATCATAGAAAAACCGCTAAGATATTGAATCTATCATACAACCATAATTCAAAAATCGGGCCCATGAGAACCTTGAACTACAGTACGAAAGCGCATGAACAAAAGTCTTCCAAACACAAGATAGGAAAAAATCAACGAACATTGGGCATTTTATCCCATCTATAACCAAATCCGTAGTAGTTACTGGCTAAATTACTGCTTAGTTTCCCACATTCCCCATACCCCTCACATAACTTATCGCTACAGAACAACACCAAGAAATTTGTCGATTACTATTGTACTATGAAGAAATATCACTATCAACATTTTCTTCTGATAGTACTATGAACCAAGATCGCGTTGACCTGACAATGTTCTAACATTTATAGCTCTGGAAAAGACTGTCAACATTTGATTTAATGGAGTTCGAAAAATGCCAAATTTTCAATATTATTGAAAATGTCAGATGGTTCTGTTCAGAGGAGCAAATTTATATTAACGACTCAAAGGATGGACCTGATTTATTAATAGTCGGATACTTTGTATGAGGTCATTCCTCATGCTTCTCATTCTTGAACTGAACAATCTTATGCGCTTCTAGTTTAATTTTCCACGACACTACAAAACTCTATTCATATCCTCATTGGATGGCATGGACATATACAAATGAGATTGTTTTGTTTCCTGTCAATGCTTGATATGCTTTTTGTTTTTTGGTACAATCGATATGCAGTATGGAATTGTCCTCATTTAATGTAAGTTTTCTATGGACACGAAAGCCGGGTAATATGTAGACACTGTTTTCCTTTTTCTGTAGGTATACTTCATATGGAAATTCTTCTAACCTAGGAAGCACTTCTTGTAACAGTGGTTGTCTAATTGTACAATGTACAATTGTGTTGTTGAGGGTTTGGATGGAAACATTGAGGCAATGTCTATATATGTAAAGACATGTTTTACTGCATCGTAGGCAATCAATTGTGCCATCATTTATTAAAGCAGAGGCATAATCAATAGAGTTGAATTTGGCACATACAGGCTTGAAGGGGGTCGAGTATGCATTTCTTGCAACCAAAACACCCCCAACCTGCACACATGATCATAATAGTTAATATATTGAATAATATAATATACAACTGCACAACAAAAAAGATGCAGAAAATTGTTCAAGGAAATTTCTATGAGCAAAGTGTGGATGGAATTGTATATGTATATGCACAACAATTGTCAAGCTAGTTAGTTTCTTGAGATCCTGTACTATATCTGTTTGCAATTCTATCACAAATGTTGCTTGGGTTGTGTGAAAGATCCTTTCTTTAAGATATCTTTTCTTTGTTATATTTTTGAAGAGCATAAGTGGAAATTTCCCTTTATGAAATTGTTGTTCCATTGAGGAAAATAAATTTGAATAGGTGTCGAACAATTGCAGCTACAACATGGAATAGTGTAATAGTTGTGTAACATAACTGAGATATATGAGCATGTGAAAGTAAAGGAAAAAAATGGATATGGAGAATGGTACCATTGCCTTGTCGTTGTCTGACTCTCCATCTTTTATACGGAGAATGTGTTGTGAGCCAACTTTTCTTGCAAGTGTGACCATTGCACCAATGGTTTCTATTGGGTAAGTTTCGATGCTCTATGCAAGTTGGTTGATTGCTTTGTTCGGTATGAAACAATATTTTGCACAAATCGTGGGAATTTTTTTCACAATACTTGTTTTGTTGAGCGATATAATCTGATCAAAATCACCATGGTCATATACTATTTTCTGCAATATATTAAAATTTGTAATGGATATCCCATTACATGGGAAGATCTTTTTTGCATGTTTCTAGACAAGTTGTGTAGGGATAGTCAATGTGAGTGTCATCATAGATTCGTTGTCTGTCATGTCAGCATACACAATGCATCTAGTTTTGTTTTCCTTATCTAAGTAGGTGCTATACACGATCATTATGTCCCTGACAAACACTTGTCCAGTTCGGTGGTTGTTCAAGACTTCTATCGATAGTATATTGGGTGTTATAAGTTTAGACCTGGTGACATTTTTTTAACATAAAAAGTATTGTGAATGGCAGTCTGCATCATTTTTTTTGGCATAAATGTACAAGTAGATGCACAACTTGGATGAAGTATGCAGTTTAGAGTTTTGTAACCATACCTCTTAGTCTGCAGAGCTTGCACTATGTTGGGAATTTCACTTGCGCTCGTCNATCAAAACTTACTCGTCAATGATGAACGACAGAATCGCAGGTCCAATTGTGAGTGCATTATTTCAACCCTGCAAAGTGCAATAACAGGTCCTAGAGCTACCCAGGATTTGCATTCTAGGTCCTGGAACGTTTTTCTTTATAACTTACTAAAATATGTCACCGACAAAGATGGATAATGCCTGGCAATGGTGTGCAATTTTGTTGCAGCTTAGCTACAGTTGTACCATACCTATCCCTTCTACACCTACTTGTAGTTTTCTTCTACAAGAACATCCTGCAAAGGAAACAAGCTTGACATCGTCTTTTTAATGTGAAAGAAATGGGTTTGATTCCCATACGGGATAGGTAGGTACTCATTCCCAGGCAACTTGGGAATATCATCGAGGGCAAGGTACGAAGGCTAAATAATTCCTTATTCAATTGAAGTGTTAGATTTCCACTTTGTCACATATGTCAAAGGACTGGGATTTGTAATGCTAGAAAAAATGATAGTCGAAGTTGTGCAGATGACATTGACATGCACATGGTGCAGAGCATGGGGAAAAAATCGGAGGAAAATTTAAGAGCAAGAGAAAAATATATGCCAACCTCTATGGAAAGTCTGCAAGATAAGAATGATGAATATATAATTAAACATTCTTACTTGCAAACTACAAAAAACAAACAGTAAACAACGAATACAAATGAAAGTATGGTATTGAAACCTACTCATCAATGTTGAATGAAAGAATCATAGGCCCAATTGCAGGTGCAGGACTTGAACCCTGCAAAGTGAAAAAAACAACTCCAACTGTCGGTGCAGGACCCCAACCTTGCAAAGTCGAAGAAAACAAAAGAAACCAGCAAGAAACAAACCAGTGAGAAAGAACGAATAGGTCCAACTGTAGGTGCAGGACCTCAACTCTGCAAAATTGAACCAAACAACAAGAAGCAGGAACCAACGAACCAATGAACAAGCAACAACCAGTGAACCGATACAGAATATATGTATCTTAAATGATGACTAAATTGAATTCCAGGCATAGAAGAAATATGAGACATATGATGACCATGCAAGTGGAAATACTTAAACTTTCTTACTTGCAAACTGTAAACAGTAAACAACAAAGAACGAATACGAATGAAACTATGGTATCAAAACTTACTCGTCAATGATGAATGACAGAATCGCAGGTCCAATTGTGGGTGAAAGACTTGAACCCTGCAAAGTGAAAAAACATCTCCAACTGTGGGTGCAGGAATCCAACCTTGCAAAGTTGAAGCAAACAAAAGAAAGCAACAAACACCAACAGGTCGAACTGCAGGTGCATGACCTCAACCTTGCAAAGTTGAACTAAACAACAACAAGTAGCAACCAACAAACCAACAAACCAACAAACTAACGAACAAGCAGCAACTAGTGAACCAATAAAAAATATATGTATCTTCAATGGTGACTGAGTTTCATTCCAAGCATAGAAGAAGTATGAAACATATGATGGCTATGCAAGTGGTGGTGGACAACAATATTGTCCAAATTCACTGCAATATTGTATGGAAAAATTCGAGGAAAAATGTATTGTGACATGCCTATTTAAGTAAACATTTAAGGTTGTCAGGCTTGTTTAAGGGCCTTGTGCTATGTAAACATTTAAGATGTCAGACCTATTCAAGTACCTCAAAAAGATTGTCAATGCTCAAAACTTTTGGTATGTAAACATTTCAATAAAATTAGAAATAATAAAAACATTAAAAAAGAGCGTCGATGCTCAAAAAATTCGGTATGTAAACATTTCAATAAAAATAAAAAAATTAAAAAAGAGCGTCGATGCTCAAAACTTTGGATATCTAAAAATTTAAAACATTGGGAATACAGAAGCTAGCAATAAGACTTTGAATCTATTCTCCAATGAGATGATGACATATAAGGTTTTTTTTATTATATAAAAAATAATGTTTTCAGTTCTCTAGTTCGAACAATAGAGATGATGAAAAAAATTATAGTCAAAGGACATATTAATATGAATTTAATGAATTATTGATCGCTATAGTCCCTTTATTCCTTTGGCAAGGATTAATAATAATAATTATAACTAATCTTCTTTTCTTATTAAATTTAAAAATAAGAATCACAATAAATACATTATGAATATGTCCCTGAGGTGTAGGACAATCAGTGATGGAGTGTGCTATTAAGGCACTCCGTGATGTTAAGTCACCGGTTCAAAACTTGTAGGGACAAAAAATACAACCATGTTAAGGGTTGGTGTGGCTCAGGCTAGGTGTGATTTTAACCGCTCAGATATGATATTACTAAGTTTTATAATATAGTAATTTTCTTTTATGGAAATCATAGTGCGATTTTAACCACTCAGATATGATATTACTAAGTTTTATAATATAGTATTTTTCTTTTATGAAAATCACAATACCTTGGGTTTATTTTTTTGTATCGTGTTTAAATATAAAATAAATTAATGAAAACCATTATTAATTTTAAAATATAATAAATAAACAAAAATTATTA
>JZKD02S1442142.1:0-11012 GCA_000966675.3 Picea glauca
GGGGTACGGGGATTCTAATCTTCTGAATCTCATGCTCAAAATTAAAGGAGGGAAAAGACTTAGGAGATTCCCTTAACTCAGAGACAAGTTTCTTGGTTGCTAGCGAAGTATTCTGAGTTTTATTTCCTTTAGTAGTGGTTGTTGCAGCTTTAGTAGGTCTTTCCGCTATCAGGGGTTGATCCTGGCGATCAAAATTCCCTTCTTTCTTTCTTGACCTGAGATTATATCTGTTAGGAGTGTTGCTGGCTTTTTCCCATCTACTCAATTCATTGATTTGAGTGTTGATAAGGGATTCTTCATATGCAGATTGAGTCAAATGAGGAAACGAGGAAGTGTCCTCGATGCAGTGGATCTCCGGGTTGAGTTCATCCACCTCCTCCTCTTCCTAATGAGAAACTAGTTGTTTTGGAGAGGGGTTTGAATCCTCTGGTCATCTTTATCTCTGCTCTTATGTTCCCTTGGGAAAGCCTATGGCACATTATTATTAGGCTTCCTAAAGCCCCTGGTATCTGTATTTTGGGGATTTATGTACATGGGCTTCCCTTCTAATTCCCACCTTTCCATCCTAGCAGAAAGTGATTTTAGAACTCTAGTTGTCTCATCTATCTGAAGGGGCAGGGGAGAGAAACTGGATGGGGAGGCTTTAGGCCTCTTCCTGGATATGTTTCTATCAGCAGTGTTCTTGAGTCGGTCAACAACCAATATGTTAGATTCTACCTCCACGACTGCATCCTGCATGTAGGCCAGAGTAGTGGCTCTTCTTTCCATCAACAGGAGGAAGAAATTGGGATCAAAGGCGCTAGCATAAGTGATCTTTGCAAAGGATTCATAGGGTTTTATCTCAGCAGGGATTTTATTGTACATTTTATTGAATCTTTTAGAGATGTCAGAGACAGACTCTCCCTCTTTTCTCTTCAAATACCCAAACTCTGGCATGTAATACATGAAGTATCTTTTATCTCCCCACTGTCTCAAAAAGGCATTATCCAAAGATTCTATCTCATCAATAGATCTAGGAGGCAGGGCCTTAAACCATTTTCTAGCCTCGCCTTGAAGACTAAGGACAAAAATCCTCATCCATACGTCTGCATGCATGATAACATTATCATCTGTAAAAATGTAAAAGGATTCTAGGTGTTCTTCTACAGTTATGTCCCCCTTGCCTGTAAACTTAGGCAGCTGCTTGAGGTAACCATCTGATGGGAGGGCATTGAGAGGCTGAGGTAACACAAGGGGAGCATACCTAGTGGCTATAATAGCCTCCATTATGGTCATAGGGGGATTTGCTCCTTCCATAGGGATATTATGTGGAGAAGAACTCGGAGGAGAAGGAGCTCAAAACGAGGATATTGGGGATGAGCTTCTAAGTGGAATGGGAAACAATAGGGGATTTAGGGAGAAGGCTAATAGGCTTAAGCCAACATATGCTTCTCTTTGTACAGAAGCGACAACAGTAACAAGAGGAGGAGTGGTAAAGCTAGGAGTGGGGAAATCTTCTGTAGTCTTGGGTCTATGCTAAGTTACAGCTTCAGGGGAGAGGACAGTGACAAGGATTTCTTCCTCCAATCCCATACCAGGGGGGGGGAAACTCAATAGGAACACTCCCAAAATTCAGGAAATGGGAAACTTCAGAAAAAGGTCTGCTAAGAAACTAAGAATGAGAAAATGGAGTTCCTACAAAAGGAGATGGTGGATTACCTGGTTCGACGGTGAAAGATTCTCCCTCAGAGGCTTTTCCTTTTCTGAGAACCACCTCCGGATCAGTTTCAGGTGTACCTAGAGGTAGTTGTGGATGGGATCGTGTGTGTCTGCCTCTGAAATACACAATTAACATGATAGGGTCGCCACAGTGGATTCATCACAATGGAGTCGCTAGGTGTGTAGTATCAATATTCAAACATTCTAATACCTGACACACCTTCAAAATCAGAGGCTCAATGTCGTTCAATCTCGGGGAAAATTTTCAACTTCGTCCCCTGAAACGGTGCCATAAATGTTAGCGTCGGAAGTCACTCCTGGATTGCAGCAGGAGAAGAGCTCGACGCCCATCAGTTTATGTCATGATTTTTTTATAAAAAGGGGTGATCGAATGGAAGTTAACTCAAAACAATATTGTTCTAACTCTAAAACTAGGCCAGGCATGCATGGGAAAGTGAGGTCTTAGATAAACTTTACACAGTGAGTTGTAGTAAGGGTGAATATGGGGAAGACTTGTATAAGAGAAATGAAAAGGTCTGTTGTAAACATCAAGTTTCTAACAGACTGTAGGAGAAAACATCTAAACACAAGATCTTCTTACATTCAAACGTAGAAAATCGGAGAATACAACAGTGCAACAATAAATCCTTTATCGTAACATAATTGCAATAATTCATGTGAATCAGTCAATCATGAACTCCCTTGGTATGAGATGAAAACTAGATGGGGTAAGAAAACTGTCTGTCATTAAGCAAGAAATCTTACATACAGATGCATAAGCAGAGAACTAGGGTCTCTATTAAAACTTTACAATCGGGAGCTTCACTCTACCATTGATGATTACAAAAAATGGAGAAAACACCTTCATATACTCCAACAAAAACCTCAACAGCGAAAACAAGAAACAACAATAAAAGAATTACATTTGCAGGGCTTCTGACAGTCTGCGCATGCAGACATCGGACGATCGTGCACTTCTGGTAGATGCAATCAGACCCCTAACTGTCCATCAAGTGATTCAACATGCTTTTAGTCCTCTACCAGACTTTCCATTTATAACAGAGACTATGTTTAACCACCTCCCACAATTGCAATAACTTCTATCTAGGGATCAAGAATATTCTTAGTCAACTCTTCCTCCTGGGATGTGGAGGTCTCCTCCTGGTGCCACCTGGGTCAGCTGAATGGTCAAACTGCTATGCGAGAACCCCTATGGCGGATGTGGACAAGGGCGCGACGAGGGGGTGAAGGTGAGAACAATGTAGGCGGTGGCGGAAACTGTGACATCGGCTAAGGGATGCCACGTGGCTGAGGAGGACACAGGTGGAAGCGATGAGGACGATGCACTGAGGAGGGTCCATGTGGATGGACATGAAAAGATACAAGAGGGTGTTGAACTGAGGAGGGAACAACGTGGAAGAAATATGGCAGGCAGGGGAGCCCCACTCGTGGCTCAGATATTGCGACGCGTGTCCTTAGATTGAATGGTTCCAATCCCTTCGGGGTTTCTGGCACTAGGAGTTTGCGATGCACTTCCTCCTTAAAATATCGATTAACCAAACCGTGAGAGCATGAATGTGTGCCACGTGTCCTTCAGAGGAACAGTCAAGATGGCCTTTGACCTTAGAAGAGGGATACCTCCATTATCAGGCTCGCTTGATGTGATCAGGCGCTAGCATCATGGGCTCAACTTCAAAATCACTTATCAGTATTTCGCATTTCAATGATTTCTGCCGCAGCGGATGGGATGTCCCTCATCTCTTGAAATACCAACCCTTGAAATGTTGTCTGGATACAGCCCATCCCAACTGGATCGGATGGTTGATATGACATTGGCGGCTTGGGGCCTATCCCATCACATGGCATGCGCCAGCACCCTTTTCCCAAATCTGTGCCTTTTGTGATCGAATGCCATGACCGTGGGCCCGACTCTGGGTGCTTTTGACGTTTCAGGGTTCGGGGTATAGTGACAAAAAACCATCACCCTTCGAACTCCCGAATGTCGAAATGTCAACGTGAATAGATTTTGCACCACACGCCCTTTGGATGGACGACTGATAACCTGTATTGCATGTAATATAGGCACTATCCATCGCGCTAATCTTTGCGCAACTCTGTTAACTAGGATTCACCATCGACTATTGATCTGCTTCGCCAAATGATCCTTGCCATTGAAATCAGACTACTCGCTTACTGGATTTTTTAAATCTGAAATGGATTTCTCCTATGGGATGCACTCAATGCTTAGGCTGTGGTCTTGGACTGGAACGCATTTGATGGGTTTTCACACCCTCTTTCTTCGCATTCTACATCAAGGATCTGAAAATGGGAGAAAATACACTGCTTGCAAGAAATGGTGCTAACACCCAGAACCCCGACGCGCTCTATGGTAGAAAGGAGGAGTCACGAAAGGATCTGGACCATCCATCAAAGGAGACACATTGTGAGTGGTCAGGGTTTGGGGAAAGCTCCGAAATCTCGTGAGCCATTGGATCTCATACAAGGACTCGCGTATCGGATTTCGGGGTTTGAAGAGTCAAAAGACTTGCCTCTCTTGCATTTCGAACTCCCGATTACCGAAATATTGATATGGCCAGGACCGTCGGATCAGGAGAAGATTTGTAGCCATTGATCTCAGCAAAGGTAAGATTTCAGTTTTCGGGGTTTGAAGAGTCGAAATACTTGACTCTCCTACATCGTTGAGTGGTGAAATGCGAAAGGTGCCTCTTTCCTTGGCCCGTGGTCGTAACCAACGATCACATGGAGGTGGATAAGAGGAAAGCTAGCCTATGGTAGGCCCCTATAAGAATTCAGGGATTCTATCCCTCGATGAAAAGAGGCAAAAATTTTAGTTTTCCGTAGTGGGTATGTGATAGGGTTGCACTCTTTTCGATAACACCCTCAACCTTGGTCGTTGAGGAAGTGCGTTGAGGACTTAGGACTTGCATATTTGGTACAATTTTCATCTTCATTTCAGATGAAGTGTCCTGAATTGGCACAAAGGGTATGTTTTGTTGACTCTGGGCATCTGGGTTTAGCCTAGTGAGTTATAGTCTTTGTTCGATTAGCTTGGGGTTTGGACTAGTGAGTTCTAGTCTCTACTTGGGTGTCTCTGGGGGGTCCAACTGCATGGGCTCCGGGTCGGTGGTTTGGGATGGGAATGTGATTTATTGAGGTGGTGACTGGGGTTGTGGTGGTGATGGGGGTTGTTCAGTGATGATGGTGGTGGATGGGGTGGTGTCAGGCTCAGGGTCGTCCTGGATATGAATAATGTGTCATGCTCAAGCCACTGATCGATTGTGAGGAATGGTGGATGATATTGGTTGGGGATTCAAAACCTTACTTGGGGAGATCCCCCTCTTTGGTTTCTTAGCTAATGGGTCTCCGGTGAAGGAAGTACTGAGAATTTCATTGACATCCTTACCTATCAACATGGCTTACTCTGGAAGTTGTGGGAACATGAGTAATGTTCTCTTTTTGTGCTCTAGCGACTGCATATCTTCCTCCTTGTCTAAATCCACTTGTACTAGGCTTTATTTCTTCTATTCCTCCGAGCTCAAGCTCAATCCTACCCCTTCTTCCTAACTCCTTTTATTCAATAGCTCCGTCGACAAAATGTAGTGCATCCCCGAATTGCACAGGTTGCATTTGACTCTAGGCCATGACATAACCTCCTTGTCGAATGCCTTCTCATCCAGGTAAAATGGTAGAATCTGGCAGTCAAATTATCCCTTCTTGGCCTTCCTTGGCCATACAAATGTGTGCTGGCGGTTCATGCTGAATGAAATATTCCACGTGTTGAGGTTGGGCAATTCCTGCGGAATGCGCAACCTCTGAGTTGCATCTAGAAACCTGTTGTACCATTTTGAGAATGATGTGTTGTTGAAGGCAATGTTCTCTGAGTCCAACCTTGAGTGCCAAGGCTCGAACATCTTTTCCAATCGCCCCTTATCTTCTGGCAATCGCAGTCTTCCTGCAGGTGGCATCCACTTCAACATAGTGAATGCAACCAACAAGTAGCCATAAGTGAAATTTCCCCCCGTCTCCCATGCTTCCTCACAAGCAACCAGGAGTTCCTTCAGTAAATAAATGCACCAGTTGAATACAACGTTGTTGGCGCAAAAATATGCTACATATAAGGCATCCAATGTACATTCTCCTCTGTAATATGACCGCATGACCTTTCTAGAAATTATGTAGTAAGAGGTCCTGATTGTCTCGGGTAGGATGGGGTCAATTTTGGTTATCCCCCCCCCCCTCTGCGTATGGAATAAATCATATATACTGGGTTCCCCCTTTTTCTTTCCATGCTTGTTGGGACCCTGAAATCCTTTGGACACATCCTCGTCTTCGATGGATAGTCCAATAAGCTGATGGATGTCCTCCATGTGAATTGGATATCTTTTATCCAACCACAGGATTTTGTCGTGTACCCTCCTAATGAGGAACTTGGTACATCTCAAAACTTCTCCAGTGATGCTGAAAAATGGAAAATCCCTGAGGTTCATAATCATAGAGTTAAAAAGGTTGATGAACTTTGACTTTGTCACAAAATGCATTCCTCCCAATTCGTCTAGAGCGACACTCCAGAAGACATCGATGTTCATCTGCTGGAACATAACCTAACCTTTCAGGTCGAGGTCAAGGAGATTGACTTGCTCGACCTTCCCTTTGATATCACCCACGATATCGACTGGGGGTCAGGTCAACCGGTCGACCGACTAAATCTAGGAGAAGTGTGATGACCCATCAATGCTTGATGTTGAAACAACCCCCTATTAACACACGTCTCTAGACATTCAGTAGGTGAAATTATGTCATTGGGTGAGTGAAAGAAGTTTGTGGCCAAAAAAGTGGCAAGCCATGCAGCAGGAACACGCACTCACAAGAACATGTGTGAATTCATAGGAACACGCACATGTTCCTAAACCTTTAGGTTTGGAAGTGGTTGAACCTCCATGAGGCTTTCCACGTAGGTTTACTGGAAAGAATGTGCAAACATTCTTACTCATAAATGTTTTTATAGATCTCCATCACCATAGGGGGAGGTGGAGATATATAAGCTTTTGGCTCCAGACTCAAGTCTTAGAGATTTATCTACCCTTTTCCCAAAAATGTATAGAAGTTACAATCACATAACCTTTAGTCTGTCTGTTCCCTCTATACCATCCACCCCTCTATATCAGTTATGCCATATAACCTTTTACAATCATATGCATATCATACATATAGGCTGAGTGGGATCTTCTGGGTTTAGACTTTGCATGCTTTCTTGTTCTTGTTCTGTTGTAACTTATTTTTCCTCGTTGGTGTTGCGTTGTCCCTTTTCACAACCATTTTATGTTTCTTTTCTTGCTCCAATGTCCAGCTTCTTTGTGGCTTGCACAACTCATGTTTGACCAAAATTGGGGCTGTAGTCCTCCTTGCACAACTTCTAACCAAAAACAAAGGGCCCAACAATGTGTTCTTTGTGTTTAAAATGTTAGTATGTTTACTACCACTTGCTCAAGATCAGATTTCATACATGGTGGGTATGATATTATGGTATTAGTGGCATTTATTTTTCCATTTCTTAATACATAGTTTTATTGTTTTCATTTAGATCTTCAAAAATATTTTAAGATACTGACAAGAGTTACATTGAGGAGAAATGTGCATCTTCAAAAGGACTTTCTATTTGAGTGGGAATTCTTAAATAAATATAGGAAATCTTGATATTACAGTGAATCATTATTCCACAAAAATATATTTAATTCACTTGGCGTGACTTGGGTCCTCTTGTATTTGTTGAATGATCTTCCATACCTAATTATCTTGCTTCCATTATATCCTTGCTTCTTCTACTCAATCATATTGCATAATGGAAATAGTACACAATAAGTGATCTATGTCTTCTTCTTTCCTTGAAAGTGCATTTTCCACCACATCTTGTTTTCCTTTTTTAGATAATTTCAAAGTCATAACCTAGTATCTTTGTAACCAATTTTTGTTTCTCTTCTAAATATAATTGATGTTCCATGAAGTACTTCAAACCAACAAGATCTTTCTTTACTTTGAAGTGTCATCCTATTAGGTAAGGGTGTCACTTCTTAATTGCATATAATATGGCCAACATTTCCTTTTAATAAATGGGTTTAATTAAGCTCTCTCCCTTAAGCTAACAGTATTAATGAAAAATAAAATTCATCAAGCTTTGAAATGTGGAAGGTGCATCAGTAAGGCCAAATGGAATCACCAAAAAAACATAATGACCTTCATTTGTGCTAAAGACTGTTTTGAGGATGTCTTCTTGTCTCATTCTGATTTAATGATATATATAATGAACATCTAACTTGGTAAAGAAAATTTCTCATTTCAATTCATCTAATAATTCATCAATGACAAGAATATGAAACTTATCTTTAATAATCCTTTTGTTGAGATCTTTATAATCTTGACAATATATGTCATGAACCTTCCTTTTTGCAAACCATCACCATTGGTGAAGAGAAATCACTTTGGCTATGTTGAACGATGCCATCATCTAACACTTATTGAACCATACACTCAATCTCACTCTTTTGTGAAAGGTGCTTGTAAGGCCTAATGTTAGGTGGTACACTTCCCTGTTACAAATGAATAGCATGGTCATGATATTGGGTAGGTGGAAGACCATTAGGCATCTCTCCAAATACCTTGGAATGATTGTCAATATACTTTTGGAGATCCACGGGTGCACAGGATCTTGATGTTTGAAAATCCAATGAGCACAATTGCACAATTACACCATGGTGTCCCTTGTTTAGNAAGAGGTAGAGGGGGAGGGAGAGGGAGCGAGGGAGGAAAGCAGAGAGAGAGAGAGAGAGGGGTGTTGATATTATCGGTAAAATCAAACATGTATTTCCACATTGGCATGTTTCTATCATGTGGAAGTCGTCGAAATCCTTTTATCCTTGAGTTTACTTTAGTTAAAGGAATAATAAAAGTAAAAGTGTTTTTACTAGTGAATTGAGTTACTTAAGGAAAAAGATAAAAGTAATTACCATGTAATGGAAGCATGTAAATATTAAGTGAGTTTGAGAAGTAATATCAATCATCAATAACTTTGGAGATTAGAAAAAAATTGTAACTCATGATTATAAAAGCAAAGCTAGGGTGAAAGAGGAAGACAATTGTGTTGAGGGAGAAATAGTCGGGACTTTGGTAAGAGATCAAGGTTGATAATTGGTAAGGACAACAAAGAATGAATTTTTCTAGTGTGACGAGTGTAGAAGCAAAGAAGGAATTTTTCTTACATAAGAGTGAGAAGATCTCACAGGTTGGGTGAAGATATTCCGTCCAAGTTTTTATGCAGAGAGGGTTGGATCACGAAGGACCATGATTCAATATCTTGAATAGGTGGAGAGGGGATTCTATCTGGGGGTCATACAAGTCAAGGAGAAGAGAGGGTAGAGGCATCCACGTGTGGGTTTCAACTGATAAAATCCAAAGGAAAGTGTAGCATCATACAAAGTTTTTGTACATGTACTTAGGTCTCAATGGAGACACTCACATAAGTACATGGGTTTGTTGAAGGAAAGTTGCATACACCTCGGGAAACATGGTGGTATAGGGTTCCATGTTTGTATGCATTGTATATTCTCTTAGTGGGCCATTTTCCTTGTTACTGGAGCCCTGATTTGACCTTAATAAAAGAATCTTGGAACTAGTTTTCCCTCCAAGGTTTGTCCATGGGTTTATACCTAAAAATGTTGATCTCTTATGTGCGATATTTTGATTTCTTAGTTTATGCTGCATGTTTAGTTGATTACGCAGCTATGCTTTTAGTAGATAAAGTAATTTTATTTGTCAATTATGCATATACATTCTCTTGTAGTAATAATAATTTTAAATTTATTTTTTATTTCTCAATCAATATCCTTATCGTTATGGAAAATCACTATAGATACTGTCATGGAGGCTACCCACATTATGGCCTACTTTCATTCTTGATTCGTCCGCGGATGATATTCAACTTATCCTTACTGTCATTTTCTGTCCTTGTCTTTTATTATTACTTAACAATGTGTGTTGTATGAGCTGTGGCCTACTTAACTATATTCAACATATCGTTGTTGTCATTTTATGTCCTTATCTTCTATTATTATTTAACAATGTGTGTTGTATGAGCTGTGGCCTACTTAACTATATTCAACATATCGTTGCTGTCATTTTTTGTCCTTATCTTTACACTGATAGGCATCCCCCTATTGGAATCAGTGGATTAATCAACCTTTTAATAAAAAATTTCAATCGTAGGGTTGGCAATTGAAGATTCTGGCATATTCTTCGTCGTCCTCTCTAATCAATGGATGAGATTTTGATAAATTAACTTCTGCTCATTTATAAAGACGTCCGTTTATGTGATTACTTTTTCACATTTACTAAATCAAATTAAAAAATTACTTGCTCATCACCAGATTGCCACGTTCAGTGATTAACAAATAACAATAGTGATTAAGAAACTGGACAGATGTGTATCGACGTGTGGATGTAAATTGTTGCCGTTTCATTTCTGTTGAATTGGATGCGAATTAAAACGTTTTACAGTGCCAGTCATTTTTTTACCAGGGCGGATGCTTATGGCCGCGTGGAAAATTGGAGTAAGTTATCGTATAATTACAGGTGTGGCCTGCGTTTAAATAATGTGGCTTGCGTTTAAATAATATTGTGGCCTGCGTTTAAATAATATTGCTTTTAAATAATACAGGTGTGGCCTGCGTTTAAATAACGTGGCCTACGTTTAATGTTTAATGTGGCCTGCGTTTAAATGTTTAATGTGGCCCGCGTTTAAATAATATTGCTTTTAAATAATATTACGTTTAATATTGCTTAATAATATTGAGTTTAATATTGCTTAAATAATATTGCCTTTAAATAATATTGGGTTTAATAATATTGCCTTTAATATTGCTTAAATAATATTGCGTTTAAATAATATTGGGTTTAATAATATTGCGTTTAATATTGCTTAATAATATTGCATTTAATATTGCTTAAATAATATTGTGTTTAATAATATTGAGTTTAATATTGCTTAAATAATATTGCGTTTAAATACTATTGCATTTAATACTATTGCATTTAAATAAGTTGTTTTAAGCTATTGAGAGTAGAAAAAACATTAATCATTAAATAAGAATAATATTAAATAAAATAAAAAATAATAACATTAAATAAGAAAAAATAAGAATAATCATTAATCATTAAAAACATTAATCATTAAATAAGAATAATATTAAATAAGAAAAAATAAGAATAACATTAAATAAGAAAAAATAAGAATAACATTAAAT
>JZKD02S1442153.1:0-11012 GCA_000966675.3 Picea glauca
GATCGAAAGGCGGCTGCATTGTCAGTAATGATCTTCCTAGGACAACCAAAACGAGATAAAATATTATTTTCCAGAAATTTAATAATTACAGCGTCAGTGGCTTGCCTGCTCAGTACCGCTTCGATCCATTTGGTGAAGTAGTCAGTGGCAGTGAGAATCCACTTATGTTGGCCCGAAGATGGGGGGTGTATCTCTCCAATGAAATCGAGCCCCCATTGCTAGAACAGAGCCTCAACTAGAATTGGTTTGAGCGGTAGAGGAAGAAGCTGCCTTTTACCCCCAAACAGTTGACACTGGTGACATGCTGTTACTTTCCGATGAACATCTGCAAACAGGGTGGGCCAATAAAAACCAGCTCTAAATATTTTGTTAGCTGTAGCTTTCCAGTGCATATGGCCACCACATTCACCTGCATGGAACTCCTGCAAAACTTTGTCAGCTTCATCTTTGAGAAAACAATTCAAAATAATACCGGCAGGGTCTTTCCAATATAAATTTCCTTCTAGAATACAGAATTTCAAAGCTTTCAACTTTAAAAATCTAGCTTTAGTTTTAGTTAAACCAGGGGGAGCTTGTAAATTTCACAAAACAAAAATAAGGTCTGCGTACCATGGGGAATTTAGAAAAACCTCTTTAACATTTGGAGTCGCCATCTCACCCTGTTCACCTGCCACGTCTAGAAAATTAATGTCAAGAACCTGAAGGTTAGATTCAGCCATCAGTTTAGCAAGGCCTTGGCCTTTGATCAACTTTGTGGGCTTAATTTCTATGTCGTATTCTAGAATAACTGCAATCCACTTTCCCCTTCTCCCATCAGGGTTGTCTTGTGTCAGGATGTCTTTCACCACTGTGTTTGGAACATATGTTATGACGTGTGAATGAAGAATATAGACCCTGAAGTCCTTTATAGACTTTACTAAAGAAAAATCCTGCTTCTCCATAATATTGTAGTTCAATGCAGCATCTCTTAGGGCTTTGCTGAAGAAAGCGATGGGTTTTTCATACCCTTCACTGTTCTTCTGCAGTAATACAACTGCTATCGTATGTTTCGAGGCAAAAGAGAAAATATAGAAATCTTTGGTGAAATCAGGACTAATCAAAATTGGGGCTTCTGTGAGCGCTCGTTTGACTTGTTCAAAAGATGATCTGGACTCAGGCTCCCATTTTATCTTAGCGTCCTTTTTTAGCATATTGGTAATGTTTCGGAGGAGTTCAGCCAGATTAGGAATGAATCTTCGAAGAAAGTTAATTTTCTCTATAAAGGACTGTAGTTCTTTAAGGTTTCTGGGGTGGTCTATCTTTAGTATAGCCTCTATCCTACTGGGATCAATTCTGATTCCTTCTTTAGAGATGATATGTCCCAACAATTTACCCTCTTCTAACCCAAAAAGACATTTCTTAGGATTCAATGAAATCCCGAACCTTCTACACTTTTCGAAAACTTGTCTAAGGTGTCGCAGGTGTTCATCATCGGATTGGGAAAAAACGGTCACGTCGTCTAGATAAACGACGATAAACTTTCCCGATTCCTCCACGAAGGCAATGTCCATTGCCCTCTATAAGGTGGCTCCTGCGTTCATCAGACCAAAGGGCATCTTAACATACATGAAAGTGCCCCACGGTGTGGTGAAAGCGGTTTTTTCTTGGTCGTCTGGGTGAACTAAGACCTGGTTGTAGCCTGAGAAGCCATCTAACAGGGAAATTTGACTGGACCCGACCACACTTTGCAGTAGGTGATCCATCTTAGGCAAGGGGTAATTATCCTTCAAGGATTCTTTATTAATATTTCTGAAATCTATGCAGAGCCTGATTTCACCAGTTTTCTTGCGCGTGGGGACTAAATTAGAAACCCACTTAGAGAAATGGAGCGGGACTATGATTTTCGCATCATACATTTTCTTGATCTCCTTCTCTATCAAGGGAAGCAATTTGGGATTTATCCTTCTAAGCTTCTGCCTAAACGATTTGTGGTCTTCCTTGATAGGAATCCTATTTTGTATAATGCTGGTGTTGTAGGATTTTAAATCTTCATAGCCCCAGGCGAAAACGTCTGAATATTCTCTGAATAGTTCCATGTACTTAAGATTTTGTTCTGGGGGTAAAGATTTGGATAGTTTGACCATCCTAGGTTTCTCATCAGTTCCTATATTAGAGTCCTCTACCTCTTTCCCATGAGCCTCTAGTTTTGGCTTCTTAGCTACATCATCGTTGTCAAACAGATCTTCTAAAGGGACGAGACCTCTAGGTAAGACATTGCTTTTCAGTTGTAAAACATCGACGTCCACTTCGTCATTCCCTAACTCTTCTGAGTCTATTGTAGCTTCTAAATCTACTGTATTTACAACATTAACACTATCTATTTCAAATTCAGAATTATTTACATTCTCGTTTTCATTTTCTAGATCTATGTTTGTACATTCAAAATTGTTCTTGCATTGCAGAAAATTCTCTATCTAATCGTCATTCCCAAACACTTGCCAGTACCTGATATTATCGGGCACTGTCGGTCTGCATTTCACTTCCACAGTGTATGGGCGAGTTTGTCGGAAAGGGATCTTACATGAAGCAGCAGATGTAGCTAATCCGTCAGCCAGAATATTCTGTCCTCTGGGCATGACCTGCAAGTCCACCTCGTTAAAGCACTTCAAAGCATCGAGAGTAGCATTCCTGTATGCTCTGAGGCGTGGATGCTTAGCAGCATATTCACCTTTAATTTGTTTAACAACCAATTCAGAGTCACCCCTTACCATTATTTGCTTAGCGCCCACCTTTTTCAACAACTTCAGACCTAGCATTAAGGATTCATACTCAACAACGTTGTTAGTGCAATGAAAATTTAACTTATAGGAATGATTTTCTGAATACCTTTTTTGATGATTATGCAACCAGACACCAGCTCCTGCTCCTTCTTTACTCACGGCTCCATCGAAGTCCATACTCTAGAAATCAACAGGTAATTCTTCAGTGATCACATTCTGCATCTTTGTTGCTTCACCACTCTCTGGACATTCATCTTGGCTGGCTACTTCTTCCACCGGATGTTGATTCGGTTCTTCGGCATCACCATCATTGTACAGGATGAATGAATCTAAATCCGAATGAGCAGAGTAAAGAGGGTAATTATGAGGTTTCTCTTGACTGCTGACCATATAATTCATCAGTGTTTCTCTGTATAACCTCCTCTATTGTCCGAACACTGGGATAGTGGCGTAAGACATATCCAGCTGCAATGTTCCTTTCAGCTTAGCCCCCCAAGAGCGGGATAACAACATACCATATTTAGGCGGAATTTCAACAACCACTACATCCATCACCATGCTTTTCGAAGGGATCTGAACCAAGGTTATGCATAGATCTTTAATCAAACCAATACATTTGACTTTGTTGGAGTCAAACGAGTGCAGATATTTGTAAGGTCGAGTGACCTCCAATCCCAGATTTTCCATTACTGCCTTAGGAATTAAATTGTGCGAGGCACCTGAATCCAACATGGCGTTATGCAATATCAAATCATGTATATTCAAACTGATGTAAAAGGGAGCCACATCATCGGTGTCATCTCGACCATCCACCTCGGGTCCGAAAAGGAGTTCGAGACGATCGTCGACCAGGTTCACTGCGTCAGAATGAGTCACTGACCCTATAGTCAAAGCTTTGGTGCCTATGTCAGGTTCAATGGCTAACGCTTTCAGTACATGTGATTGATAACCGCCTCTGCTTATCAACTCTGTCAATGGGACGGGAATTTTAATTTTGGCCAACTCTACCTCTAAACTAAAAGGGGCTGGTGTTCGGGTCTAACTCGTTGATTCTGGATGGAGCACCATACTCCTCTGGTCAGAAGTACTAGGCAGATTAGCAGGAGAAACTTCAGGCTGTGCCGGTCTTTTCAGAATAGTGATGTCTTTCTTCACCGGAGCGTCAGTTCTACTTTTCTCAGGGGATTTTCCTGCAGTACTCTTCTCGAGACCTTTTCTAGTCTCGGATACTTTCGATGTTTCAGGCATCCTTTTCGAGGAGATTCTTTCTGCCTTTTTACTTCACAGATTGTATTAGCTGTGCACCTCCAAGATATCACCTTCATAGGCTTGTTGTCCTGCATCTTCGGCCTCCACACTCAGCTTCGTTTGATTTAGCAGAAAGAGTTCTTGCTCCTCTCGAGTGAGGAAAATGGCCTCATTATCATGAATACCCATGAGGTTGATATGCGTGTCCAATTCTCCATCCATTTCCCCCCCATCGTCAGGATAGTTTTCCTGCAAGGGAGGTCTAATCGTCGGATCAAGGCCTCTCTGATCTCTCTGATCCCTTTGATCCCTATGGTCCATGGGATCTCTTTGCCTAATCTGAGGAGGATTTCTTATAAAGTTGGGGTTTCGAATCTGGGGGGCAGGTGCGTTGTCCCTAGGAGGGTTTCTATCTGACAAATTCATTCTGTCTATCATTAATTCCACTGAACGGGTCAAAGAGTCCAACTTGGAATCTGTAGCCGACGTGGAAGGCTCTTCTTTGATAGTGACCCTTCTTTCTGACCTTTTCCGGGCCCGTTTTTCCAATAGATTTGCTTCCACGCTAATAACACATTTCTGCATGTCTTCAAGGGTGGCAGCATTCCGTTCTCTCAACTGGTAAGACATGTCAGCATCGAAACCATCTGGAAATTTAATCAATGCCAAACCCGGGGGAGGTTTGATTTCATTAGGGATTGAATTATATAAGTTGTTGAAATGGGTGCAATAGTCCTGGACCGTCTCACCTTGATTCCTCTTTATGTTTTCGTACTCAGACAGTATCTGGAGAGGGTTTTTCTTCACCTCCCATCTGTCAAGGAAACTTCTTTGGAACGCGACAAGGTCAGGGATTGAGGCTACAGGTAAGGCTTTGAACCACTTCTTAGCATCCCCGGTCAGACTCTGGGTGAAAAGTCGCATCTGAACGTCGATTTCATCAACTTCTTGAAGATCCAAGTAGTCGTTCATTTTATCTACATGTTGTTGGGCGCTTAACGTTCCTTTTGCATCAAACTATGGCAGTCTAGTCTGGTAGTCTTGGGGCATGGCATGTAGAGGTGCAGATAACACCAAAGGTGCGTATCTAGCTGCCATGATGGGTGGAGGAGGTGGAACGACGACCGGGGTGGTAGGAGAGGTAGCAACTGAAGAAGAGAGTGACGAAGGACTGGGTGGGGCGGAGGTATGGATTCGTAGCTTAGTCGTAGGAGACAAGACTTCGGGGGTTCGAGGTTGCACCACAGTCGGGTCGAAAACAAGCTTAGACGCAAAGGTTTCAGACCGTGTTCTACCAAGGTCTCGTGGCGCAATGAGATCAAGATCAGGATTTTGAAAAACACTTAGCTTTCCGGAAAAAGAAGGAGACCTGTGGAGAGGAGAATGACTCGTTGAATAGGTGGCTAAGTTTTTTCGTTTCAACAACTGCTCGGGATTGTCTACCATTGTTGAGGGTTTTGGATCTGGATGAGATCGAGTGTGGACCTTCTTAGGAGCCAAAACTCTTTTTGGGTTTTTATATATATATATTTTTATTTTATTGTTGAAAGCAAACTAGGGAAGGTTCCTACGTTGACGTCGCCTAGCTTCCAGTTGTTCCTGAGTAACTATGTCACGTTTAACGGCCGCCCACGAACATTCGATCTCTTCTCGGTTATTGGCGGTCTGGAGGATTATGTCAAAAAGGTTCGACGCAATATGAGTTTGATTCGCTATTCCAGGCTCGATATTAGGTTGTACTGTTGCAGGGACGGTCATAGAGGAACAACGGTTCTAATAGAGATACTGAAAATAACATGTACAGAGTTAATCAACCTCTAACATTTCTTTCTTCTCAGAGTCAAACTTTCTTTAGGGGAAAGAAGTCGCGAGATTGTCTATTTTAGTTCTTCCCCAGTGGAGTCACCATTTATGTTATCACTCTGTAAATTTCCTAGAGGTTGAAAAAGAGGAAAACTACAAAGGTAACCTTAACCAACCACTTTTAAAGATGGGATCTAGCCCTTCCAGATTCAGAGATGGATCTCTCTATAAGATTTAGCTTTGTTTAAAAGATACTAGGCTAGGTAAAGGCACGAGTTTTGTTTTGTTGTAAAAGGTTTTTAAAGTTGGTTGAGACAAATTACACATCCATTGGGCTATGGGGTCTGTACTTAATAAAATCCGAGACGTAACCAGAAATGCTGAAGGAAACTTTCACAAGGCGAGATAACAAGCTCACTGGATCTTTAATAATTTAAGTGATGGACAGAGGAAAGATAAGGAAAATAACTCCAATTAACAAGCACTTAAGAATCTCTTAACTGAAGATATTTAGAGGACGAACATTAAAATATATAGAATCAGAGACAGGGTATCAGGGATAAATCCTGTAACATAACGCTATTTGTACAGATTAGTTATAGAAAAACAAGATGATCACATAGCAAGAAAACATTTAACTAAGAAAATCACATCACCAGTGAAACATGCGCAGGAATCCTGTAAAAAGCCTCTTCTTTATTAATGGTGGATCTCGTCAAAAATGTTACAGCTCGATAACAATCGGATGTGCAAATCAACAACCCTCAATACATTGGAAAATGAAGTATTTATAAGACAAAATACATACGATCCTGTCATAACTGACCAGGACATGCTCGTGCTATTTTTAGAAAAACTAACTTGACTAAGCAAAACCGTTTCGATGATTCATCACAATTGTATACTGAAATTCAGGGGTAGGTCGTTGGTGAGGTGCCTTTGCCACCTCTGCTGATAGGACAGCTGATGGGAAGTGACAACACATCTACTAATCTAGTAGATCACACAGTTCTTCCCATCTGATATGACCTGGCACAGTGATTTTAAGCAATCTCCGGTACACTTCGTCCATGTCCGTGTATTTAGAAAATGTAGGCTTGATGACGAAAATGTGCTTAATTTCATGCTGGATGTTGATGTCCAACTGCAAGGCCTCCATAAAGGCTCTTCCTGTGATGTTTGATTGTATTCCTGCGAATTTAGCACTGTCCTTGGACACCTCGATCAGCCTTTTCTTATAATCGGGAAGCGTCATCAATTTGTCGTTTATGACCTTCATGCCTAGAAGGCCTTTCCATTGCAGAGCATCTATCTTATGGAAGAACTTCTGCACTCCTTGATCCATGACTTGGATCTTCTCTTCTAGCTGCAGCATGAGACCTCTTTTGGGTAGGACTCTTTTCACTTATAATATGGTTTCGGTCCTATCTTCAATTTTCATCTCCTCAAGTTCCTCCCGTGTCTTAGAATTTAGAAACCTTATGATTTCATTGGCCTGGGCTGGCATGTCGCCCAGTTCAGTTCTGATTTTATCCATGGCCTGTTTGCTCCTCTCGAGCAACTCGTTCTGTTGTAACATGATCTGAACGATTGGCCAGATTTCATTGATGGACTTAGAGATATCAGTCCACACAAGTTCTTTAACTTCGGCCAAGGTCTTTCCGGCCAATGTCTGTTTCTAGAGCTGCTGCAGCTCCTTCCTTATCTGCTCGTTCACCTGCTTTTCCTTTGACAGACTTGTCTGAAAGGAATTCTTCAGCTCCTGGATATTTTCCAATTCTTTCTTGAGCCTACTGATTTCTGATTCTTGCAGGTTCATTCTTTCCATAGACTTGGCCAGGTCAGTAGCTCCTTCTGGAAGGGGAACTGTTGTTTCAGATGGAAATACTGTTACCGTTGTGGTTTCAATTGGAACAAAACTCAGTGGGATGCCTTCCATTGGCTTCGCCTGCTCTCTTTCCTTGAGAAGTCTCTCCATCTCTGCCTCCATTTCCTTTAACTATGCACTCTGTTCTAGGAGTAATTTCAACATTTCATCCTTTTCTCCTTCCCTTTCAGCTATTTCTTTTGTCTGCGGGTCCTCTGTTGGAGGGATCTTCAGCTGTTTTCTCAAAGTAGCTACGTCAGTATTTTTCTTTTTGATCATCTCCTCAGAAGCCTTGACGTTCGCAGGATCGTATCCTATGTTGAGGACCAGCTCCTCCAGTGTTTTTATCCTGTTATCTTTCGCGAAGGAAGACATTTTTTCCAGCTTTAGCTGGGTCTGAGCATTGCTCAAAGCTATCTGAAACTTTGATGCAGAAGTTGCAACGCGAGCTAAAGTGTGGGAGATCATCTCCCTAGTTTTCTTATGCAGATCCATCTGATCTGTCGGATGTGCATCTTTGGCTTGAAACTCAAAAGTTGATCTCTTGTAGTCGGATATCACCTTTGGATTAGGCACTTGTGCATGGAGGAACGCCAAATGCATCTGACCCTTCTCTGTATCAAATGCTGAGAGAATTCTATGTTGGGTTGTGGATGAATGCTTATGGAACTGTGCGTAAGTGCTATTGGTGAGCAATTGGTTCCTCTTTCTGATCGTGTCATATTTTTCAAAAATGCCCAGTTTGGGCCCAGTGCTACTTGGTGGAGTATCCAGTGGAGAATCTGAGGATTTTATTTCTTTTATCCCCTCCTTATGCTGACTGGAGTCGAAAGGGAAACTAAGTTGCTTCATCCTAGTGGTGGTCACTGTGGTGAGAGGGATCTCTTGCTCCGCTGTCACGCCTGTCGTTGGAGCTATCCTCGGCTTTTGGGAGTGCGATTCAAATTCCTCCGGAGACACCTCTATTATCGGAGAGGATGATTCCTGTCGGGGCCTCTTTTCCTTGGCATTCTGCGGTGTGGCCGCAGGTGGTGCACTTGTTGAGGGTATCTTCTCTTACATCCTGATAGTTGGTTCCACATCCTCCAACGTATCGGGCTCCCATTCTACCTGATTAGCAAATTTTTCGATTTCAGGCCTGGGCTCATGTACATAGGGAGCATTCTTATTCTTGACTCTCATCTCAGAATTGATGCCATGGGGATCATAATGCCAGGTCAAGCTTGTCATGAATTTCATTTCCCTTAAGAATTTGTCTGCTTCATCGCCTGCGCCTCTGCTATTGCAGATGAAAGAGCCTATATGCCCTTTAATCCGCAGTTGTTTCTTCTTTTTGAGAGAGACAAAGTGAATATCATCAGAATTGATAATTTTCCTAATGTATTCCAAAGCGAAAATCCTTACCAGTATGTATCTCGGAAGCTTGAATGGTGCTAGCTCACAACCATAAAATCGGATCTCAGAGTGATTCTGGTACAAGTACCAGTCCCCTGTCTTCACATTTTTCGAGAGATGTAGAACTCTCTGGACCTCGTCATTTACCCGTGGCTCAGGCATGCCACTCAAGATACTTACCACTGGGTGATAAAACAGATCTATGAACACCGTGAAATCATATTCGGCGGAATTTCACCTCAGGAGAGACGTCCACGCTGTGAATGGCTGAGGCTTCCCGTCGGCATCCATCTTCTGCATGGAGAAGTTGAACTTGTCGGCTTGGAAATAGAGGAACATGTAAGCCAGAATGGAAGAGTATCTGAACATTCCTTCGGTGTTGAAATTGATGAACTTCTCGTGGATGTTATTGGCCAGGAATGTGTTGTAGTCGAACTGCGTGGTTGGTTGTTCGTCGTTGGAAAAAATGGACAGAAATCCCAGGATAGCCTCATCCACCCATTGATCTGAGTAGTATCCCAGTAGAGCACGCACAGTCGATATAATCTGATTTCCTTTGACGGAAAACATGGAAGAAGGGTACAGGGGGCTGGTGGTCGGGAGAGGACCGGAAGTGGGAAAAAATAGCTCGAAAATCTGAGCTCTCTCTGGGAAAGTCATCTTCTGGTAAAGCTCGGTGAGGATTTCCAGGTTAAAAGGGGAGGCAGATTCTGCTCGGGTGATTTGTAACATTTGGTCGATATCTTTAGGGGTGATGAAGAAAAGCACGTCCCCAGATGAAGACATGATGGCTTTCTGGTCGGGTAAATAGTGGACCTGGCAGCGAATGGCGAACTTGGGGAAATTGTGGATTTGGGGGAAAAGATATAATGGAAAATTTGACTCCCAGAGCCCAATCTCATCACTGTGGTCCAGGAAGACTTCCCGAAGCCATGACTGCAAATCTGCAAAGTCGAAACTGCACAAAGTGTCAGCTATCATTCGGTCTTTGTCGACCAGGGGAATTTTATCCAGGTCCACCGGAGGAGGAACGAACGGATTTTCTTCCTCTTTCGTTTGCCTTGTTTTAGACGCCATCTCAGCAACTGTGCCTGCAACAAACAACGTTAGTGGGGTCTACTGGTAGGGGAGGAAAACGACGGGAAAACAATGGGAAAACGGTGGATATATTCTCTGGTGCGATGGATGGTTCTGGCGCGGGGAATGAATAAAGAGTGTAAATGGGCACAATGGTGTTTTTTATTTAAAACTGGGTCGGTTGGATGCGTGAAAATGGTCAGCATGAAAATGGACATATTACCCAGTCATTAATGGACAATGGGCCACTTGAGGTGATGTGGCAGGTGACGGTGACCATAGTATACAGACAGCTGACGTGGAGGTTGGCGATTGGGGGTAAAATTCATCAAAGGATGTCGTCCATGAATGAAGGGGTTATAGTACTGAGAACGTGGACTGACGGCAGTTATGGGGATGGGACTCAAACCCGGGAGCAAGTGGGACAAATGGAGTTAGTGGAGGATGACGTCTGCGGGTGATGGGGTGTCAGACAACATGTGGGTGGCGGGACTTCTTGACCAATGGGCTCGAGCCACCTATGACAATGGACCCACCTGCGGGGGAAATTCATTTCGGACCCCCCTCTTTTGTTTAAAAGCAGAACGCTAGGGGGGGGGGCAGAATGCATTTGGAACCATAGATATGCCTGATGTATTTGAGACTGTAGATCTTAGCCCATACTTTAATACCAATTCCGGATCCCCCCCCTCTATTAAAGGCAGAACGGAGGGGGGGGTCCGGAATTCAATTTGAGCCGTAGATATGAGTGCTCGTTTTAGAGCCGTCCTGATTTCCTCCCAAGTTATAACCAATTCCGGACCCCCCCCCCTCCATTAAAGGCAGAACGGAGGGGGGGGTCCGGAATTCAACGTTAGCCGTGG
>JZKD02S1442164.1:0-11012 GCA_000966675.3 Picea glauca
AAAAGAGGGTTGCCTTCTAGGGCAAAAAACCCTAACATAATCTCTACCATTATATCTGCGACCTTATAATGAACGGTCCAGATTTACAATGAAATTACAATATACTTTTACAAGGAAATTTTTGCTTCGGGGGCTTCGCCCCCGAACCCCCGCTGGGGACCCACTTTCCCCCGGACCCCGCAGAGGGGGTACCCCCCCTCTGCACTCCCTCGCGTGGATGAGTGTACATACTTCTGGGGTGTAAATACTTCATGGGGTATAAACATAGCTGAAAGAAAGGACCTCTGCATCAGGAAGATAACCAGGCTCCACAACCAACAGGTCGTTCTGCAATTTCCCTTATGTTTGTATGAACTGCAGAGTCTTGTGATCAATGTGGATGATCATCTCCTTTCCTAGAATGCAATTTTTCTATTGACGACAGGCTTGTACAATGGAATACATTTCCTTGTCATAGGTGGGGTATTTTCTGATAGTATATGAGAGAGTGTCACTATGGTATTCCATCAGATGACCGTGATGAGTGAGAATTGCACCCACAACATAGTCAGATGCATCGGTCTCAATCTCGAACAGTTGTTGCAGATTTGGAAAGGAGAGTACTAGAGTTGAGCACAAGTGATGCTTCAGATCATCGAATGCTCATTGTTGTTCCTTCCCCCACACAAAATTTTCCCTGCCACCACCCTTGGTCTCTTGGCTGAGGGCCCATGCAATATGGGAGAATCCCAACATGAACCGTTGGTAGAATTTGGACAGTCCCAAGAAGATTTGAAGCTCAGTTAGTGAGGTTGGGGATGGCCAGTCAGAGATGAATCAGATCTTAGCTGGATCAACATGTACCCCATGTTCATAAAAAAGGTAGCCCAAGTATTGGACCCTCTTCATGCCAAAGGATCATTTTTCCAAGTTGGCATATAGCTTGTGCTGCCACAGAGTGCTCAAAACTTGCTGAATATGCCGCATGTGCTCCTCCTAAGTTCTGCTGAAGATGAGGATTTCATCTAAATATACCACCACAAAAGTGTTGGTGAAGGGTCTCAATACATCATCCATCAACCTCATGAAAGTGGTTGGTGCATTTGTTAAGCCAAAGGGMATGACCAACCATTCGAAGAGACCTTATTTAGATTTGAAAGTTGTCTTCCATACATCAGTTGGTTTGATGGGAACCTGGTGGTAGCCATGATTTAGGTCAATMTTGYTGAAGAAATTTYCCCCCTTGAGTTGGTTAAGAAGGTCATCAATCCTGGGAATTGGGTATCGGTTCYTGACGATGATTTTGTTTAATGCTCTATAATCAATGTAGAGTCGCTAGGTCCCATCCTTCTTTTGCACCCGTACAATCGGGCTTCCACAAGGGGAGGACATGGGTCTGATGTGCCTATTTTGAAGAAGCTCTTGGATATGATTCTTAATTTCATCATTTTCCATCAGCGAGCGATGATATATTGTTCCATTTGGCAGAGGTGCACCAGGGGTCAGATCAATTGGATGATTGACTTGGCAGTACGTCGGTACCCTGGTGGGTGAGGAGAAGATGTCTTTGTACTCTTACATGATCCCATCCACTTGCTTCTACTGCAAAGAGAGGCTCTATGTAGAGGCCACAGATGTGGCGGGTACCTTCTACTTACTGTGAGCATGGATCACAAAGAATATGAACTTCCCGTTCTGTGAAATGACCTTGTTGCATTGCTTAACAAAGATTGAAGAAATAGTGGTCGGTGGCTCTACCTCTGGTATCCTGTACAATTGTCTACCCAAAGTAATAATAACACTGCGGGGTCTAGATTCATACACAACATGATGCTTCCACAAATATGGTTGTCCTAAAAGAACATCACAAACTTCAAGAGGAGTAATATCACAAAATACCTCGTCTTTGAAATTCTTGATGTCGTAGAGCAGATGGCACTGTTGGATGACATGGAGATATCTTCCTTGACGAAGCCAACCAATGGTGTAGGGTTGTGGGTGCGGTGTCATTGGTAGGTCCAATCGCTTGATGACCTATACTGAGATAAATTTATTTTGACTGCCGCTATCGATAATGAAATGAAGTGGATCCCCCTTTACCCACATCTACGAGTGAAAAAGGCATTCCCCTTCCTCTCGTTCTTCTGGTTCTCTTGTATGGAATTTGGTGGTATTGAAAGTGGAATTGGGTTCAACATCGATAATATGCTTCCCTCCTTATGGATTTTATTCAAAGTTAGAATTGGCCTCGAACTCAGATTCCTTCAGCTCGACCACAAGTGACTGCTTGGAGCGATATTCTTCAGTGTTGTGCCAAGGGTTTTTATGGTATTCACACCATTTTCCCATGTCCTTCTTTGCCTTTTCATTTCCCTTCTTGTGTTGCGGCTTGGACTAGTTTTCCTGAGAGTGGTCATCTTTTCTCTATCCCTTTCCATGTGGGTTGGGGTTGCCTTTTCCCTACTTTGGCTGTGAGGAGTTTGCAGATCCAAAATCTCGCCTCTTGTTCTTAAATTTTTGCTTGATCTTAACAAAATTTCTATATGCCATACCCAATGAGGCGATGTCCAGAAAATCCATTTCTGTTTGAATGTATCTATGCAAAAAAATGCAGTATTTGAGCACCAGATTTCGCTCAGAGTCTTTGATACCCAATTTGGTGCATAGGGTATGAAAAATATTGGTGAAATTTGGTACTATCTGGTCCCTTCCTTGATGCAGGGTGGTCCATCGGGTGTACTGGTCCTCATAGCTTCCAACAAGGCATTACTGTTCTTTATTGGAATCTAGAAAGGGCCATTCCTGTATATTGTAGTACTGTTCTTTATTGGAATCTAGAAAGGCCATTCCTATATATTGTAGTACTGTTCTTTAACCACAAATATTGTAGATTCCTCTATGGCCCTTTTCTCAGAGTAAGTATCTCACTAGTCCTTAACATGGGGGCAACCTTGAGGAGTGCAAAAGTAATCTTTTCCCTATCAAAAAAATTATGGACCGAAAAATACCCTTCGAGCATATTCAACCATTTATCTACAACATCCACATTTATCAGTCCTTCAAATAATGGAATATCAAAATTTACTTGTACCTTGAAGGTGGTTTCATGTACGCTTGATGAAGATTCTTCTCCTATGGGCAATGGTCGAAGGATCTGTGCTAAGTTGTCCATCATTTCATTCCTTTGTCGCGTGAGGGCTTCCTTGAGAATTTTTTTAAAAGGATCTCCTTCTCCATCGTCTTTATTTTCTTCCCCCATGGGTTGTTGTCAGGCTCAATGCAAACGATATTGCAACAACTCGATTGGTTCAAGTCCCTGCTTCTTGTACCCAGATCTTGTTGGGGACATGCACGAAGAAAATAAATGAAGAGAAAACCACTTTGAAACCACTGATCTAGATTTAGGAATGAAACGAATTGATTAGCAAACTAAATACAATAAACACAGAGATATGAAAACAACACAGATATCCAATGAACAATATATACTGGGCTCTTCATTTTGTTTTTAGAAGTTGCGCAAGGAATGCTATAGTCCCAATTTTGGTAAACAAAAGATGTGCAAGTTACAGAGGAGATGGACAACATAATGAAGAAAGAAATCGAAAATGGTTGGAAGGACAACACAACACTATCCTGAAGAAATAATTTACAACAAGAAAAAGAAAAGAAAGAATTCAAAGTCTCAAACTCGAATATCCCAATTGGCTTATATATATGAGATGAATATGATTGTAAAGGGTTCAGATGGTTGTTGGAATTGGTTTGAGTTCTGTGTTGTTATTGTCCATTTTAGGTAAATGTTAGCTATATTTCTAGAGTCCGGGTTTGGAACCAGACCAAGGCTGTAACATATTCATGTCATGTTGTAATGTTGAAAGAGAAAGGGTTTGGGATAACCTTTTCTCTCAGTAGTATAGAATTTTACTTCTAGCTTTGGCATGACCGAGATGCGTCTGTAACTTAGTTGAGTCATGTAATTGAGAAGAACCATATGATGCTAATACAAAGAAAGACCCAAATTTTGAAATTATTGTGTCTATTTAGCTTAAAATTATCTTGAATGATGCTCCATATTATATTTATGTCAGATATACTTAATTGCATATAGATTCTTTATGAATGCAACACAACTCTGTTTTCTTTAATTTGGGTTAGGAATCTTCAGAAATTTCCAGGTTTAATCTATCTTGCGCAGGACTAACAATGATACTAAGATTGTATGGATTTGTCTAAGTATTCTTCTTACCCTTCCCTATTTTCATCATCTTGGATGCGCTTCGGGTGATACTTCTTCCCTTCAAGGGAGATGAAAACGCCAACACTCTAGACTACTTCGGTACCTTTTGTTGGTAACCTGAGAAGGACCCTATTCTGATCAATTCTGCTCCAACAAAATGGTTATGTTTCCATGACCTGCTTCATAAGGGAACCTATAGGGATAATTATTCCATGGATCCACCAATCCTATATTCACCAATGGTGGGAGAGAAATTGCGACACCTTCATATGGAAATAAGCGGAGTTGCGAGGTAAATCTGTGAAAGATACAAGATAGGTTGTCTTTTACTTAGAAAGATCAAGCGATCAATATGAGATATTCTAGGTTAAATTTGTGGAAGAAATATTCCATTGGATAGATAGGATCCAAGAAGCTCTAGAATTCCAAGAACGAGTCAAGAATACCTACACTTGGGATACAAAAAATATTGCAGTGCTTCATCGGCTGGATCACCCGATTATGCAAGTAGTTGATTTTTGGGTCAATACAACTCTGGAAGGATACATTATTGAGTTTGCAGCTGAGAACCACCAGTATTTTTCAAGGGTAGACAAGGATTTCAAGAAATGCGCACAAGGAAGACTATTGAAAGAAATTCCCATGTGGATTAAGGTATTCTTGATGGAGGAGGGGATGTTGACTATCTCCCCGACTAAGATGACAACCTAAACACCCACGCTTGGAGTGGGGTGACTTTGGGGTGGGATCATCGCCTGAGAAATGGGAGAGGGATTTTTGATAAATGGGGGAGTGACAATAAATGGATGCAAGGAACGAGTGAGCCTTGAAAAGAGCCACCATAGTTGAGAAGTGGTGGCGTGGTAAGATAAAGAAAGAAATAAAGCAATGCGAGGTTTTGAGGAAAGAAATTGGATTGGGAGAAGTTAATGAAGGAAAGAAAGAGGATTTGAGGAAGATGAGAAGACTAGGAAGACTGAACAGTCAAAGACTAAATTTGAGATAAGTGCAAAGAGAAAGAAGTCCCCAAGAGGGTGGACAAGAAGAAGAATGTGTAGAATCAAGGGAAGATCAAATCATCATGGATCTTGTAGAAGAAAGAGAAGATTCAACCTTGATACTAGAAAATATCAGGAATCCAACCAAAGAGATGACTCCAGAAAATGAGAACGAGACCCCCCAGATCAAATAAACCCACCAATAAGCCAATGGAACCAACCCATAATCACCCGTCCCCCAAGTGTCTTCTATACCAGTGGTAAATTCTATACTACCTTCTTATGCTATTCCTATTTCAATTTAGTTAGTTAGTTAGTCATAGCCAGTGAGCACGAATACTGGGAGGATATTGGGATCCCATGGTATATCGCAACCAGGACCGTCAGGGTTTACTTTGATATGAGAAGTAAGATAAACAATGGCTGAAAACTCAGGAGGATCGATCACTCGATACCCAAAATTTTGGGGTAAAGGAGACGAGGATGTTGATCATCATTGGTTTCTGTGTGAAGCAATTTGGAGGTCCAGAGGGACTCTTGATGAAAATAAACTGGTTTAATTCAAGACTACCTTGAGAGATAGTGATATCAAATGGTACATGAAGTCTATTAATCCAGGAGTGCAAAGACATGTGTTCACACTTGGACAAGTTTAGATAAAATTCATAACAGAGTTTAAGCTACCTCAATCAGAAGAAAAAGCTCTGTCTGATTTGGGAAAAATTCAACAGAGGGAAGGTGAATTAGCCTGGGAATATATTTAGAAGTTTAAGGATTCTATTGGGAGGCTAGTGCATCCAATTCATGAAGATTTCCAGGGAGAGTGGTATATCCAGGGATTTCTACCTCTAACATGAATCCCATTAACACAATAGTGGATAGCCACCTTGATAGATGCCTTGGAATAATCAATGGAGATTGAAGCCATGGAAGGATATCCGGGGAGTCTAAGGGTGACCAGAACCCCAATGGATGCAAATTTGGTGCAACTACAAGGACACATATTGACACTAACAGAGAATATTCAAGAATTGATGATACCCAAACCAGGACGACCTCGATTCTGGTGTATTGGATGCTCCACAGAGGGGTATCTGGCAAATGAATGTTCACATATGAGGTTAATGGTATCTCCTCACAATCCGATGGGACCATCACTAGGACCCACAAGAGGAGTTGTGCAAGTATCTACGAATTTACCATTCCATACCCCAACCCTGTATCATGCCTTTCCAAGAAATCAGGCATCACAGTCAGCTGATTATTGCGAGATCTATCGAACTCATGGGAATGCGCCAAGGCAATGCCCTATTATTCAAAAGTATTCTACCATGCTGAATACCGTTCATTTTGAGTTTTGCGCATCTACCACTCATGCTACGAATCAATGTGGAGTGTTGGATGCACTTGCAGACAGATTGGATTGAACATCATTCAGGGTGAATGAAACCCCTCAAAGGACTGGGAAGAGGCCGAGGAGGTGGGGCCGGAGGAGACTTCAAAGGAGGAATAACTGAGGGAAGAGGACCAAGTATATGCTACAACTGTGATGAGCAAGGTCACATGGCTAGGGATTGTCCTCAACCAAGATGATTGTGGTGCTCTCACTGCAGAACCAACATACACACAACTGAAGACTTCCTAGAGATAATTGTGAAATGGGAAGATCGGGCACGTCAACGAGGAGCCAACTTAATTGGCTTAGATATAAAGAGGGAAGTCAAGGGAAACTACCCAAGATTAATATCATTACTCATGGAGGAGAAAAGACTAGCGTAGATGTTGATAATCTGCTCAAGATCCAGAAAGCAGTGCCCAAGGAGGACATGTATGACCCTATGAAATATAATCTATTCTTTAAATATGAAATATAAGTATTCTAGAGTATCCATGGCCCTGAAATAGAAGAAAAATCCCCTCAACCCACCATTTTATCCTAATATTGCGTGATTCCCTACCTCACCCCCTACACCCTGAAACCCCATAACCCATAGTCTCAAAATGTAGTCAACCTTTGGTTTCAGTTATTTTATGATATTATTGGGAATGACCATTTGATAGAGAAGTTGCGCAATGCCCTATATCTAGTCCTAGGAACAGAGGAATCCCCAAAAGCTAGAATAATGACTAATCTTCCTGAGAAGAACACCCAGAGAGTGCAAAGAAGGAAAATATGGACTAGGAACAAGTTTATACTAGCAACCCAACTAGACGAGTTTGAGATTAAGGATTTTATGTTAGATCTAGGATCTGATGTTGACATATTTCCTAAAAAGACTTGGGAAGCTTTAGGGAAACCCTAGTTGACATATTCCCCAATCCAATTGAGAATGGCCAATCAATATTGTATTTTCCCAATAGGAAGGCTGGATAATGTGGAGATAGATGTTGTGGGAGTAAAAACTGTAGCTGATTTTGAGGTGATTGAAATCATGGGGGATAAGGAACCTTATCTTGCACTACTTGGTATTGATTGGACTTATGATAATTATGTTGTTATTGACCTGAAGAGGGATACTATGAAATTTGAAGCAGACGAAATAAAAGTATTTCAACCCTCAGATCCGTATGTAGGCCCTCGATAAACAAAGCCAATGAACAACAATATGGAAGGAGAGGATCTAGATCAGTTATATGTCGTAAAAACAGGAACACAAGTAGACTACATCAATCCTATTGCCGATGGATCAGTAATTTGGAGGAGCATACAATCGGAGGATGGAGACTCAGAAATAACATTTGACAGTTGGCAATAAGGTGCATATGAAATATTTTCAGGACGATGCCCAACTTCCAGAGCAATGAGATGGGTTGGAATCGAGGCCAGAGAACATCTGACATACAATGGTACCTCAAACCTTGGCCATTTTTTGGTTAGCATGGAAGAAAATATAGCAGAAGATCAAAGGATCTTAGTTATGGACTTAGCCCTGGAAGAAACCCATGCCAGATGGTGGGCTAGTCACAAAGCAGTAATTAGTGTAGAAATTTCAATACCAATTAGGTATTTCTCGAATTCTCCTGATCTAACAATTTTTTGTCGCTTGTTAAATACATAATCACTTCTACTAATATTCTTGTGGAATTTAAACCACGGTCGACAATGCAATATCAAGAAAAAGAATCAATCAAACATAACACATATGTTTTATTGGGAAATCATAAAGCTAAAAAACCCCACTATCATATATTATGTATATCATGGATCATGAAACAATATCATACAAAACTCTAATCCAATAGCTCTCAGTACAATACAATCGTCTCACACTATCATACAAAAATCAACAAATACATGTGCCAATTCTTTGTGTCCAGACAACCTGCCTCCTCTGCTCAATCCCTGTAATGGATGATAGAATCCTCTACACTAGACTACACATTCTCATGGGCATATCCACTGTGTGTGTGATTGCATGAGTGCATTTCACTCAAATCACAACTGATAGCCAAACTGTCCCTTTCACATGTTATCTCAACTGGGTCTCCACTGGATCTGACATGCATGTAGTTAACAGTGGTAAATCTTTAGTTGCATGTGAGATCACTGATTGTGAATTAATTAATAATTAATTCACTGAACTCTCACTAGTGCAAGTTTAGTTACAACTAGTACAACTGAGCTTAACTCACTTAACTGAGTTAAACTATTTTACAACTCACATAACTACACTTATAATTCTGTTACAACTCCAAATCACTCAGTTATAAATGAGATAATAGATTAATATTTATTGTCCAATTTATTTAAGGGAAAAATAATTTAGACACACATTTCTTGTTGACTTTTCAGCACTCCCTCTCAACAAGAAAGGGATTATCCTTCACCCCAATCTTGTCTCTATGGTATTCGAATTTTCTCCTGGTGAGCGCCTTTATCAAAATGTCTGCATCCTGATCTTCCATAGGAATGTACTGAAGCAACATGATCTTCTACTGCACACAATCTCTTAGATGATGATACCAGATATCTATATGCTTAGATCTATCATGAAATACATGATTAATCGAGAGTTTAATGCAACTTTGATTATCATAATAAATCACTGTCAGATCTAAATGAGAACCAAACAAACCAACCAAGATATTTCTCATCTAGATAGTCTCACATGTAGCTTGAATCGCTGCCATGTATTTCTCTTCCGCTGAACTGAGTGCCACATATCTATGTTTCCTGCTGTACCAAGAAACAACTGTAGATATGATACTAAAGATCCCCCCTGATGTGCTCTTTCTGTCCTTTGGGCTGCCCACCCAATATGCATCCGTGAAGCCATGCAACTTCACCTCATTTTTCTGTCTGTACCTTAAGCCATACTCAGCTGTGCCCCTTAGGTATCTTAGGACATGCTTACCCACCTTCCAAAAGATCTTGGTAGGCTTAACCATTGATTGACTTAGCTGGTTAACCGCATAGAAAATGTTTCGTCTTGTGTTCACTAGATACATTAGCGAACCCACTAATTGTCGATAGATAGTAGCATCCACTACCTCTCTAGAAGTATCATCCTCTTTCCTCCAGTTTCCTGGAAGAGGAGTATCCATGGGTTTGCAACCCTCCATGTGAAACTTACCCAGTATCTCCCTTGCATACTTTCCTTGAGACACAAAAAGTTCACCATCTCATTGCCATATTTCCAATCCAAGGAAATAATGAAGAAGGCCCAAATCCTTCATCTCGAACTCCTTTGTAAGGTCCTCCTTGCACGAGTGTATCAACTGCTCATCACCAGTCAGTATTAAATCATCAACATAAAGAACCATGATTAAAATCTTACCCTCCACCACAATTTGGTATTGGTTTTCATCTGCTTCACTTTTGGTGAAGCCCAGTTCGGTGAAATAGTTGTCTATCCGAGTGTACCAAGCACGGGGTGCTTGCTTTAGCCCATATAGTGCTCTCTTGAGTCTGCACACATGTGACTCCCTGTCAAAGGTCTCAAAACCTTCTGTCTACTCAATGTACACTTCTTCCTCATTGATCTCGTTGAGAAACACAATTTTTACATCTATCTGATGAATGCGCCAGCCCATCTGCGCTGAGAGTGAAAAGATGGATCTTATGGAAGAGTACCTTGCAACAGGTGTAAATGTCTCATCATAATCTATCCCCTCTATCTGTGAGAATCTTCGGGCCACAAATCTGGCCTTTTATTTCTCAACACTCCAATCAACAACTTGCTTTACCTTGTAGATCCACCTCGAACCTACGACTGATTTGTCAACCGGTCTTGGAACAATTTCCCATGCACTATTTTTGACAATGGATTCATACTCCTCTACCATAGCATCAAACCAAGTGGGATCTTGCACTTCTTCTTGAAAGGAAGATGGTTCAGTCACAATACATTTTCTCATGAGAGCCATGTATCCAGTAAATTGATCAGGAGACTGTCTCTGTCTGTGCTGTGAAGTAGGGACTCCTACATTCTGTGCAGCATATAATCTCAATCTATCAGCTTTTGTGGTTCTCTTTCTACCATTTCTGATGGATGGCTCTACTTGAGTGTCTTCCTCCACTCCATGAATCTCCTCATGTGGTTGATCCACATCTTGAGACTCATCTTTGGGAACCAACAGTTCCTCTTCTGAATGCAAGTCTAGCTCCCTCTCAAGCGACAACCGCATGGATTTCCCCTAATTAAATTTTATATCCCATTGCATAACAATCATCTTACTATTAGGAAAATACACATGATAATTATGGGGTGTTTCTGTGTACCCCACAAATATCCCAACTTCAGCAGTCGGTTCCAGCTTCTTCCTGGCATCCTTGGTCACATGCACATAAACAA
>JZKD02S1442175.1:0-11012 GCA_000966675.3 Picea glauca
TTCATATCCTAGATAGCAATGCAATTTAATTTTTGTGGAAGCATGTAGATAACCAATTGTAAACAAAGAAACTGGAACCTGCACATACAGTGCATGGAATCTCATGAGTTTCTCTCGAACTTCAGGGTGATAAATAATTGCACAATCTCTTTTATTTCTCTTTTCAGGGTAATTGTTACACCTCAATATTGTTGGCTTCGATAAGTGTCACAAGTGTCGCATGTTCCTCTCAATTTTCGTAAGTGTCGCATGTTCCTCTCAATTGTCGTAAGTGTCACATGTTCCTCGCAACTGTCGCATGTCCTTCACAAGTGTCGCAAACATCAAACAAAGAATATTGCCATGATGACGACACTAAGGAGACACTTACAATACCTCATACACCTGAGTTGAACGTAGAAAGATGGTTAACTGAAGTCAAGAATCTCTTGCCACCTGAAAGGAGCTCTTAAACTAGGGTTTTGAAGGACATCGCTCCTCTACATCAGCCTTAGGAGTGTTGGCACTCCTCTATAAGGTATTAGGGATTGTTATAGCACCAAACTGCCCCTCTGAAGGAGCGCTACCCATCTCTAGAGCACTGGCTCTCCCCTTGAGCCTCCAAGGGAGTGCTATAGTGCCCTGATGCCCCTTTTGAGGGAGCGCTGTCTAATCTGGGTAGTGGTTGGCCCGTTGATGAGAATAAGGGGAGGATATTTCAAGTTTGGAAAGCAGTTGCATTCGAATTCCTAGTTCAATCAGAAGATCCCTGATCTAAGGAGGGAATTCCTCAACCTACCCTAAAGATACCTCAAGAGGTTAAGCCTCTCTTAACCTATATAAGCAGGCTCTATGATGGTGGAAAAGGGGGAAGAATTGATAGAATGAAACCTATGATCTCATAGGAAACAGACAGTGAAATGGAGGAGAGTTATCATCAACGCTTCTATCATTCAGATCGTGGATCTTTTGAGCAAGGGTAAGACAAAGTGAACTTCACGACGTTGTCACTGTTCTCATCAATATGATACGCTTGGCCTGTTTCTTTCTAGTTTGTGTCTGATCTTACGTGAACTTATCGTTGATAGATAGATCTATTTTCAAGCTAATATCAATAGAGTAGGAAGTGGTCGTACTGTTGTTTTGTCTAGTGGGATCATCAAGGAGCGAAAGATTGGAGCTCAACTCAGAGCGTGCAGGGACAAACGTCGATAAAAAGGTACTTTTTTTCTCCTTCCTCCTCATGCATTAGTTTGTATAGATTCGAAAGGAATTCAGTGTCCACGTTAAGCACTTTCTGTCTTAGAGTTAAGAGTCTAGCTCTATGAGGTGATCTACCTATCCACAGGGAGATTTTCCTACAACAGAAACTGGCGACTCAACTGGGGAGTCCTAGAATCGAAACTTTTTGTTTTGATTTCTCCTCATAGACCTTGTATTACCCCTTGATTGCTTTTAGACCTTGTTCACCCCTTTTTGAATGATTTCATGAGCTGATTGACTCCCTACTCCATTACACTCAGCTTGATTGTCGAGACTAGACTGCAATTTTTGGATTTTTTGACACTTGTAGGAGCTTTTTGAACCTGGCACCCCGGTTCCTGTGTTAATAGAGCACCAACTCTCCTTGAGTGCCTTACACAGAGTGCTATAATGCTCCTTTCCCTTTACAACAGAGCGCCAGCACTCTTTTGGCCAAAAAACTTTCCAGAATTGCTCTTTTTATGGTTTTACCTCTGTGTTTCACCTGCTGAGCCTCCCTGTGAGTCAATGCTTCTTCCTTGTCAACTTTGACATCTTTATTTTTGAAGAACAAACACCTTGTTGTTTAGATTTTGTAGCTTTCTTCATTTTTGTTGAGTTTTTTTGTTGATTCGGAGTTTGAAACTAATACATTTTTGTTCTCTCCTTTTTGACCGAGCGAGAAACTCTGGTGAAGGACGAATATTTTCATTTGGTTCTAGTTAAGGTTATTGTTCTTCGACTTTTCTTTTGGTGTGAAGTTCTTGATTTTTCTTTGATTTTTTCTTTTCTTTCACTTCTTGTTTTGATCACAACGAGAGGGTGTATTGTTTGTACGAAACCTGCTTGTCTTGGTCTGATTTTCATTGATCCAAAAATATAATTCGCAAGATGATCGTTGTTTTGAATTAACCATTATTCACATACAAACAATAAAGAAACATCTTCATGATTGATTTTGCATATTAGAAGGTATTTCAAAAAGTTTTAGCACCACATCAGATTTGATTGAAGAAAATTTGTTTGAGGACATTCCTTATTAGTGCTTGTTAGTGAAAATAACTCTCTTTCTCTCCCTCAGATAGATGTTCATCGAAAATAAATGAATGCTCATCATCTTTGATGCATTTTTTTGGGGACTGAGTCATAATTTCATCCGTTTCACTTCCATGCACCACTTTTTGAGTAAAGAACAACTATAAAATGAACGCTAATTAAAAACTATTTAGAACATTTTCTTCTCTAGGATCCTCCACCAACAGTAGACTAGGCTTAGTACTTTGTATTAGGCTATGAGCATTACTCTCCAAAGTTTTCAAAATAAACATTAACATCGTGAGCTAGGGAGAGTCAAATCCAATTATTGTATAAGTCTGCCTAGGATCCCCCTCTCACATAGGGGTTATGCACGAGGTCACATTCGGGAAAGCTATGGAGATTACCCTCCATGGTTTGACTAATTGTAGTGGTCGGGTCATATTATGGGGATCTCTTAAAGGTAAATCCACAATTACTGAGTGGAAGCCTTTCAAGTTGATTTCGGGCTAGATACCCTGCTCGTACGTTCGGAACGGACTGTCGACTGTACCCGCCCAGTGGCTAACTGCGAATTGGTAACCTTAGTGGTCGTAATCATTAGGGTCTTACTCAAGGTGGCAGTGAAGGGAAGTCTCACTATACCTGGAGCAGACATTGGTCAAACTCACTCGGGCTCCTTGGAGGGTAAATCCACAATTACTGCGTGGAAGCTTGCACCAGGGCATAACTCCGTTAAGCAGGTCGCCATTGTAACTGTTCCACCATATCCCCACCCCTTATTGACTTGATCACGCGACGTCGGATTTCATCACCAACTAGTACGATCATCGAGAGAAGGTCCTGTTTTCTTGGTTGTGATTCTTAGATTCTATTAGCGTATGCTGTTTCTTTTCGGTAGTTGGCCATAGATCTTTTCCGCCGACTCTTTTTTGCCAACATCGACCCTCCACGCCATTCGTGGAGGCTACATGGACTTACTCCAGAAAATATGGAAGGGAACACCCCTTTACCCCCTCATTCTACGAAGGAATCTCCTCAACAGAGCAAGGTTCAAGACACTACAACTTCCCAAGAAGAAGTTCCCACTCCTTTAGAGAATTTTTGAATTGCTTCAGAGTCTCTTAAAGCTTTCCGCATTCCGGAGGGATATGAACGATGTGTCCTCCAACTAAATTCAGTTGGCTAATTTGTCGTCGTCAATCCTTCTGACATTCTGACTGGGTCTCATTCAAACCCTTTAGCTGACGACCCCTTTTGGACCACAAACATTGTTCGAAGTCCATCGCGCATGGTGTGGGATATTTATGGAGCAGGAATAGGTGTCGACGCACCTATTACCTACACCGTACCCCTAAACCATTTTATCGGTACCACCGTTTTTATGGCCACACCATCCGTTGGTCCGAACATGTCGTCTGTTGGCCCAAAGTCTACTTTTCCTCTCCGGACGGCCCATTCCACAATGGTCCCTGACATTCCGACTATCCCTACCGGTAATGCGGTGGTTAGCCAAGCTACAATTGGCACACCAGTAACACCAAGACCTACATCATCACTCCCTTTTGGGTACAAAGCACTGAATTTTACCACTGCCACTATAACCCAAGTTATGCCAGGAAGTTCGATACCTATCCAACAACCCGGAGGGACCGGTCTTGGTGGTCTTAATCCATTCAGCGTTATCGGCCAGTCATTTACGTCTGGTTCTCAAATTTTGGGAACTCTACCTCAAGCTGTGGGACATCCTCCCACCGGAGGACAACTTCCATTTGTGGGGCACCCTCATGCTGGGGTGCAGCCTCAGTCCGGAGCCTACCATCAACCGTATGGACAAAATGTGTCTACCACACCTAATCCGTGGAATATCCCTTTTCCACGAAACCCACAGTTCTCGGCAGGACACAATTCTCAAGCTCCACAACAAGCCCCTTATGGACAAACGCCAAATCCATCTTATAATCCTCAAAACCCATCTGACTATCCTCCACTCGCACATGTTTCTCAAAACACCTCAAATCCTTTGTACCCTAGTCAACACCAACCTTATACAAGACGGCCCACTAGTTACAATTATCCACATAACACAGTGTATGGCCCTACTGGTGTCCCCATGCCACACCAGTATTACCCACAGGTTAACCGAAAACTACATTTTCTAGCAACCCTGGACCGTCCAATCTTGTCTCAGTTAATGAATGATCCCATTTTTCATTCTCCGGTTTGGCCAGCTATTCCAGCTAAATTTCTTCTGATATCCCAAAATTCGACGGAAATTCTGGAGAAGACCCAAACAACCACGTGATGACTTTCCATTTGTGGTGTTAATCCAAATCCCTTATGAATGATTCTATACATTTGCGTCTTTTTGAACGAACGCTTACAGGTTCCGCAGCAAAATGGTAAATTGAACTACCACGTGCCTCTTTTCACGATTTCAACTCCCTCACCATGTCCTTCCTCACACACTTCCAACTACCCATTCGATACGAGACGGGTACTAAACTATTGACCTCCCTTCGTCAGACAACCTCCATACATATCTTCGATCATATTCATGAATGGAGACGACGACCAAGGCTAATCAAAGCGGTCATTCCTGACCAATTATTAGCGGAATGGTTCACTAAATCATTGTTACCCCAAATTGCTAGTGATGTTTCCATGGGTGGTGTAGTCACCGAGGAAGAAGCTATTGCTCTGGATCAGTACTTAGACTTGGTTTATTCGTAGTATGGTACTCTATACGAGTTGATACCGAATGCTACCCGTGCCACTAATGATCCATCCGAACCATCATCTTCCTCACACGCAGATGCAGTTATTGGCTCTGTCAAAACCCAATCTACTTCCCATTCGATTGGAACAACTCAGCGGCCCGCTTCGATGGCTTCTCCCAGCCCGACTGCACCCTCTTCTACCCCCCCTCAAACTCAGATCTCAGAGGTGAATGCGGTCCAATCGACCCCTTCACAACAACTTGGGGGCAAGAAGAAAGCGATAAATAAACCAAAGAAAAACAATAACAACGAACAACCAAAAAATCAACCGCAAACCCCTGCCGGAAAACAACCACAACGAAAACCGAAATTCCCATGTCTCATTTTTAGTAACGATCACTGCACTTGAGACTGTCCACATCATGATGAAGTGGCCAATCGTTTCAAGGGAAATTCACAACCCACTGTGCTTACTCATCCTTTTCCATAGCAGCAATCCTTGGTTGCTCAAACCCCCACTGCAGGGGGCAGTTCCAAACAATCCCATGATGAGGCCTCGACTATGATCCAGATGGATATCAATGGCCACCCACCTTTTCCAAATGGCTCAAAACAACTTTCTGACAATTTTGACAATTTACTATTTTTAGCAGGTTTTAACTTCCAGGGCCATTTTGATGGTCCAAATGAAGGTTTTTCGAGATAGAGGTTTTCAATAATCTCCATTTTGAGTACAAGTAAATAGGCTCCTGTTTGTGTAAATAATCTATACAAACAATGGAGTACAAGTAAATAGGCTCCTGTTTGTGTAAATAATCTATACCTGATACGTGGGGTAATTACCCTATTAGAAACCTTGGATAGCAAGTATAAGTAATTTTTCAAAAGGGGTCTCTTATTGCAATGTTGTTGTTATGTCATCTTACAAACCACCTTCTAAAAACCTTAGAAAGCAATAAAATTAGAAAATAAAAAAGGGCTCTTACCTTTGTAAAACTTAGAATTAGAATCTGCCAAAGATTCAACTTTGACATTTTTTCTTAGTTTGATTATGAAATTGCTCGAAACATTGAGATGAAACTGCCGCAAAAACAAGATTACAAAGAACAGTTTACTGAGACAAGAAATTGGGATTTCAAAGAACAGTTTTCTGAGACAAGAAATGCTTATTTTGAATATCTGTAAAAGGCCACGAAGAAAACCAAGTCATGAATGGTCGGGATTAGGAGCTTTGCTTGCAACAACAAAAAAGACTAGTGACCAGTGGACATTGGAGACAATGGAAGGAATTGCATGATCCAACAAAATAGTATACGTTGCTAGAAGATTTTATGCATCGTATCAAAAGAGAAAAAAGTAATTCTCTCACAATGAAATTGAACAATTGAATTTTCACACAAGGAAATTGAACAAATGATTTTTTCAACGGCGCATTGATACAGTGGAAAGGGGCTACTGTTTATATGTAACACTGAATCAAACATTTCGGAAAATGTTTGATTCAGTAAAGAGTTCTAATTATTGTACAATTACTATAATTATTTAACATTTAATTTGAAAATTAATAAATTAAATTTTTTGGTTAGTTACATATTTCTGACTTGAGGGATTGGACTGTGGTTGAGATGCACCCAAAATCAGTGTTTAATATGGTTGGACCACATAGCTCTTAACATGGTTGGATTTGAGATGTCCCTAGAGGTTTGACTTCACTTCACTTACCCATTGGAAAGAAAATTAATAATTAACTACACACTTTATAATAATCACAAATTCACATTGTTTAAATCATGTTATTGAAAGTATATCTTTCTAAATTTCTAACATGTGTTTGGACAAAATTAGTGTCCATCAAAAGGTAGTTTTGCAAATAGTAATCAATAAAAACTATATTCATAAAAATAAGAAAAATAAGAAAACTTTTAAATATAATAATAACTATAAATACTAGTTTTGAAAAAAAAAAATTACAGGATATAAAAAAAGGTTAAATTATAATTGAGATAAAAAATCTCAAAGCTACAAAGTAACAAACTGGCTGGAGAGACAAAAAGAAGAAAATACAAGTGTTGATAGAAACCCCTAAAAGGCCTAAAACTATCACAATAGCAACCAGATGGCTGTCACTTGGCCCAATCCAGGGATCTCTTAAGTCTTAAGTCTAAAGATAAGACTTCAAAGTTCTGGCATTACCCCTGTCAGAAAACAAAAACACACCAACAACCACCAAAAAAACCAGATCTGAGCATACAGTCTTGAACAAACCAAATAAATAAACTAAAGAAAGAAACATATAAAAAGCATGGATCTCTCATGGAGAAACAGATCTGAAAAAACCCATACATCACCCTAGCAGGAGCACCCAAGATACTGAACAACAACACAAAAAACCCAAGCCTCCACGAAACGACCCTACCCATCCGGCCGGTCCCATATCCATCTCTGATAAGACGAGACTGAGAGCAAATAGTAAAACCCCAGTACACCGGGAGACAGTCCCACAAGACGGAGAGCAAATATCTGTATGAATCGAAGAACTGGAAGCAAATTAAGTAATGGCTAAATGGCTTTCTACAAAAACTGGAAGGAAATTTTTGTCATCGAAGAACTGCGCGTGAACTTGAACGTCATTGAAAATACGGGCCGCCTGTGAGAAGTTGATTGTAAAATTTGTAACTTCGAGTACTCTTGAAAATATCGACAGAATGCCAGCCTTCATTTATATTATTCGTGGCATATACCAGATGATCTCTCACAGATTCTGCTGGGCAGAAATTGTTGATCCAATACAGAACGCCCGACTTCTTTATACCTCAGATTTTTAGAGGAGTTGTGGATCTGTAGGTTATTTTTGTAGATTACATGCTCTTTTAATAAAGTAGCTTAGCATCTTTCTTTATTTTGAGTTCTCTTTTATATTTATTTGATCCAATGCAAATGATAGACTTATGCATGATGATAAATGATAATATCAATAGTGGAATAGAGCATGGTAACATTAAGCATTACCTTGAAGAGTCAATTAGTGAACTATTAAGCATTACCTTGAAGAGTCAATTAGTGAGCTATGTTTAGTTTTTGTAGGTGTGGATTGTTTACATTTTCGCAAGTGTGGTGTGTTTAATTTTTCGCTGTTGGAGCAGGCTATTTTGGATAAGTTTTTTGGAATCACGCAGGAGAAGATCGTGTGACATTTTGGCTAAGGAGCAACGCGCATAGAAGAAAACTAGCACATTTTCAGGAGTTAGAGCAAAAGGCGTAAGTTTAAGAACTCTTGGGACATTTTGTCCACTTTGTAACCATTTTGTAACGGACTTGCCCCTAAGGGAATAATACAAATATGTCATGGGTTTTTGGGTAGAAGTAGTAGTTGGGTAGAGTGAATAATTGGCTAGTGGTTTGTATTGTTGATTGTTTTAGTTGGGTTGTTGAGTATGAGTTGAGTCGAAGATCAATAGAGAGGTATGTGTGAACCGCAACACAAAATGGATTGGGCAGGTTTGGGTTTTTACAGAAGAACACTGTATGAGCGCAGTGCACATGAATGTAATGAAGACTATGAATAAACAAATAAGAAGACATTCGTTGTGGACATAGCCCAGGTTGCGGTGAACCATGTTAAATTCTTGTGTTGTGATGTGTTTTCTTATGTTGTTTAATTCCCACCTATGATTAATGGTTAATATTCATATGTTAGATGTGTTTGATGGTTCCTCACATACGATGGATTAGTATATGAGATGAACCTGTCATAAATTAGAATGTTGTTATGGTTTCATGCACATGATAGATGAATGCATGTTAAGTAAATAAGTAATTTATGATTTCCTCATGTTCCTCCATGACTGCGGAAACCTGGTTCCTGCAGTTCCAATAGGTAGCTTGGGTGAGACGTTGTCTTCTTGCAGGTGATGCCGAAAGGGTTGGTATATTATACATTTGTTGTCAGTTTAATGATTAACCCAAGGTCTGCCCACTGTGCACCAACATCCACAATGTCATTTCATATCCTAGATAGCAATGCAATTTAATTTTTGTGGAAGCATGTAGATAACCAATTGTAAACAAAGAAACTGGAACCTGCACATACAGTGCATGGAATCTCATGAGTTTCTCTCGAACTTCAGGGTGATAAATAATTGCACAATCTCTTTTATTTCTCTTTTCAGGGTAATTGTTACACCTCAATATTGTTGGCTTCGATAAGTGTCACAAGTGTCGCATGTTCCTCTCAATTTTCGTAAGTGTCGCATGTTCCTCTCAATTGTCGTAAGTGTCACATGTTCCTCGCAACTGTCGCATGTCCTTCACAAGTGTCGCAAACATCAAACAAAGAATATTGCCATGATGACGACACTAAGGAGACACTTACAATACCTCATACACCTGAGTTGAACGTAGAAAGATGGTTAACTGAAGTCAAGAATCTCTTGCCACCTGAAAGGAGCTCTTAAACTAGGGTTTTGAAGGACATCGCTCCTCTACATCAGCCTTAGGAGTGTTGGCACTCCTCTATAAGGTATTAGGGATTGTTATAGCACCAAACTGCCCCTCTGAAGGAGCGCTACCCATCTCTAGAGCACTGGCTCTCCCCTTGAGCCTCCAAGGGAGTGCTATAGTGCCCTGATGCCCCTTTTGAGGGAGCGCTGTCTAATCTGGGTAGTGGTTGGCCCGTTGATGAGAATAAGGGGAGGATATTTCAAGTTTGGAAAGCAGTTGCATTCGAATTCCTAGTTCAATCAGAAGATCCCTGATCTAAGGAGGGAATTCCTCAACCTACCCTAAAGATACCTCAAGAGGTTAAGCCTCTCTTAACCTATATAAGCAGGCTCTATGATGGTGGAAAAGGGGGAAGAATTGATAGAATGAAACCTATGATCTCATAGGAAACAGACAGTGAAATGGAGGAGAGTTATCATCAACGCTTCTATCATTCAGATCGTGGATCTTTTGAGCAAGGGTAAGACAAAGTGAACTTCACGACGTTGTCACTGTTCTCATCAATATGATACGCTTGGCCTGTTTCTTTCTAGTTTGTGTCTGATCTTACGTGAACTTATCGTTGATAGATAGATCTATTTTCAAGCTAATATCAATAGAGTAGGAAGTGGTCGTACTGTTGTTTTGTCTAGTGGGATCATCAAGGAGCGAAAGATTGGAGCTCAACTCAGAGCGTGCAGGGACAAACGTCGATAAAAAGGTACTTTTTTTCTCCTTCCTCCTCATGCATTAGTTTGTATAGATTCGAAAGGAATTCAGTGTCCACGTTAAGCACTTTCTGTCTTAGAGTTAAGAGTCTAGCTCTATGAGGTGATCTACCTATCCACAGGGAGATTTTCCTACAACAGAAACTGGCGACTCAACTGGGGAGTCCTAGAATCGAAACTTTTTGTTTTGATTTCTCCTCATAGACCTTGTATTACCCCTTGATTGCTTTTAGACCTTGTTCACCCCTTTTTGAATGATTTCATGAGCTGATTGACTCCCTACTCCATTACACTCAGCTTGATTGTCGAGACTAGACTGCAATTTTTGGATTTTTTGACACTTGTAGGAGCTTTTTGAACCTGGCACCCCGGTTCCTGTGTTAATAGAGCACCAACTCTCCTTGAGTGCCTTACACAGAGTGCTATAATGCTCCTTTCCCTTTACAACAGAGCGCCAGCACTCTTTTGGCCAAAAAACTTTCCAGAATTGCTCTTTTTATGGTTTTACCTCTGTGTTTCACCTGCTGAGCCTCCCTGTGAGTCAATGCTTCTTCCTTGTCAACTTTGACATCTTTATTTTTGAAGAACAAACACCTTGTTGTTTAGATTTTGTAGCTTTCTTCATTTTTGTTGAGTTTTTTTGTTGATTCGGAGTTTGAAACTAATACATTTTTGTTCTCTCCTTTTTGACCGAGCGAGAAACTCTGGTGAAGGACGAATATTTTCATTTGGTTCTAGTTAAGGTTATTGTTCTTCGACTTTTCTTTTGGTGTGAAGTTCTTGATTTTTCTTTGATTTTTTCTTTTCTTTCACTTCTTGTTTTGATCAC
>JZKD02S1442186.1:0-11012 GCA_000966675.3 Picea glauca
AACTCTGAAAGAATATCTCTTGGTTGGTATGGCTGGAGAATCTACTGCTACTGCTGGCTGCAAACGCCAGCTTCTTCTGCTCATTCTTTTGTTATTGTTCTCTGTATTTGTATTCCCTCCCTTGATGGAATGCAGGCTTGTGACTAACTCTAACCTGGTGCAACCGCTTAATGGATTCAGAATAGATCTCGTCCATAAAGATTCACGGCTCTTTCCAAATATTACAACCACAGAGCGCTGAAACGAGCAGTCCAACGCAGTCAAGCGAGATTTGAAAAGCTGCAGAAAATGTCTGCAGTTAATACTGATAAATTGCAGGGTGAATATCAAACGAAAGATTTAGAGACTCCTGTAAGCTCAGGAGACGGAGAATTGCTCATTGAGATGGCAATTGGTTCGCCAGCTTTATCCTTTTCTGGAATTCTGGACACTGGCAGTGACTTAGTGTGGACCAAGTGCAAGACCTGTAATAATTGCTCAACTGATTCAATCTATGATCTTTCATCGTCCTCAACTTACAGTAAGGTCCCTTGCAACAGCTCTCTGTGCGATCCTTCTCCGAGCTATTCTTGCACCGATAATGGAGACTGTAATTACACGTATGCTTATACTGACGGGTCCAGCACCCACGGCATCCTCTCATACGAGACCTTTACTTTTTCTTCTCAATCATTTCCCCATATCGCCTTTGGTTGCGGCCAGGAGAATCAAGGATCTGACTTCCAACAAGCAAGTGGAGTAGTAGGATTCGGTCGAGGCCCTCAATCCTTGGTCTCACAGCTTGGCCCATCGTTGGGAAATAAGTTTTCTTACTGTCTCGTCTCTGTTACTGATTCTCCTTCCGAAACCAGCCCTCTGTTTCTAGGTCATACCGCTAGCTTGAATGGCACGGCTGTCGCTTCGACTCCTATTCTTCAAAGCAGATCACATCCAGGATTGTATTATCTTTCATTGGAGGGAATCAGCGTTGACGGTAAGCCATTGAATATCCCTGCTGGTACCTTTGATCTTCAATCTGATGGCTCTGGCGGACTTGTCATAGACTCTGGAACGACTCTCAGTTATCTTCCACCGGCTGCTTATAATGCCCTGAAGGAAGTGCTGGCATCATAGATTAATTACTCAGTCGTCTTTGGCGATTCAGTTGGCCTGGACTACTGCTTTCTGCCACAGGGCTCTTCAAATTCAACCTTTCCCACTGTGACATTCCATTTCAAAGGAGCAGATTACGATTTGCCCACAAAGAACTACCTAGCGGCTTTTTACGATGATAGTGGTGTTCTAGGCTTCTGCCTTGCAATGTTATCCACTAAGAATGAAGGTGATATCTCCATATTTGGTCATATCCAGCAGCAGGGTTACCAAATACTTTATGACAACGAAAACAACGTTCTCTCTTTCGCGCCTAAAGCGTGTGAGCTTTTGTAGGCAACCATTTGCAAGTTTTGCCACCTTCAAAGCTGGAGTTCAGTGGGAATCCTTATCTCAGTGGGAGTCCTTATTTCGATTGCCGATTCTGTCCATTCGATTGTAGATTCAGTCTATTGAGAATCTTTATGTCATAGGAGTTCTTATTTTCATTGTAGATTCAGTCCATTCTATTATAGATTTTGTCTATTGGGAATTTTTATCTCAGTAGGATTCATTATCTCGATTGCAGATTCCGTCCGTTCTATAGCAAATTCCATTAATCTAATAGATATAGAGTAAAATCAACGGTTGATTATACTCTCTGTATGGACAAAATCTGTAATTAATTTAAATTCAAATAAATAGAATTATAAAAAACATGTATAAAAAAATAACAGTGGACGTTTTTTTATGAGATCCATATTTACTTATTGTAAGGATTAAATTCAGATGAGTGGAATCATATAAAAACATGTATCAGAAAAATAACAGTGGACGTTTTTTTTGAGATCCATGTTTACTTATTGTAAGGATTAAATTCAGATGAGTGGAATTGTAAAAAAAATGTATCAGAAAAATAACAGTGAACGTTTTTTTATGAGATCCATATTTACTTATTGTAAGGATTAAATTAAATGGGTTGATGAGTGGAATTATAAGAAAACGTGTATCAGAAAACTAACACTGAACGTTTTTTTTATGAGATCCATATTTATTTATTTTATGGGTTAAATGGGTTAAATTTGATAGTTCTAATTAAATTTTATAAGATGTTTAAAAACAAAATTCTACTTATGAAGTTTAATTTTTTTGGTCAATTAATCACTATATGTTTTTCAATTAAATTATTTAAATAATTAAAATTGGATTGTGAAGAAAAAAACTTAATTTGAGAATTATTATAAGAATTATTACATGGTTAAAACATTTAATTTTAGTATATATTATTTAATTTTTAAAATAATATATATGGAATTGTATTTAATATAATATTATTATATTATTAAAGTATATATAAAATAGGTCTAAAGGGGTTGGATCCAATGGTGGAAAGTCAGGAGTTTTTCATTGTTTGGCAAGGTTCAATTTTAGTGAAAGCTTTATCTGCCCCTCAATCTCGTTTTCTAGCAAAGAAAAAAAAGTATATACACAATATTTGATGTGTTTTATGTATAATATTTAATAGAACATCATTACAAAAATGGTACTTACAAAATATTTAAGATTATTTTTTCATTTTGTGGATTTTCATATATCTTATTTCATTTCATCATTCATGAATCAAGCTTTATTATTGAGATTTCATGAAGGCATCTAATGCAATCAATAATAGTTTTGTTCTTTATACATCTTTTATAATTTTTTTGTATTGAGCATCCTCTCTCACATGCTCCTATACTTGCAGGAGTAATAAGTATTGCCTACCATAATTTTGATATGTTTGGAAAGTTTGTTTATAATTGTGTGACACAAAATCCTTCAAGCATCTTTCATGGATGATCCCTCACAATCACAATTCTTTTAGACAAACTTCAAAATCAAATAATTTTTTGTTTTCTTCTCTCTCATATAAAGTATGTTGCAAGTGTTGAAAAAGTTTTTCAAGCCAATGTTTTGAATTCTCTTCTCTACCATGTACATCCTGTAAATAATGACAAGTGATGAACAACCTTGCAAAGTGAAAAAGGTAAGATCACGGAATCTTCCATTCAAACTCTGTAAAAGAGCTTGAACATATTTTTTTGCAAGTTGTTTGCAACTCTCCAGTGAGCCATACATGTAAGGTTTTCATGATTGTTTTTGTGTATCGACATAATTACCATATGCAAGTGGAATTGATACAAATGACAATTCATACCTATGGACATGTGTAATTCCCCCTAGCCCAACCGAGGGACAATACGGGATACAAAACTTACAAAAATGAAATTTTAATAGATAAATAAATTCTTGTAGCTTTCAGCTACGAATTAAAACCTGATTTAGCTATTGACTGTTACAAGTAGTTAGATGAATCTATAGCAAGATAAATAGACATGAAATATAGTTTAGTAACTCAATACAACAACTTATAATATGTCTCACACACAGAGATCATGCACAACAATAACACATGTAATCATGCACAACAATAACACATGTAAAATAACACAACAACCAGACAAAACACTTATTTTTCATAAAAAGTTGTGCAACCATTTTCTTGGGATGAACATTCCACCCAAACATAGACTGACTATTCCAAATCTCAACAACCAATCACCCTCGAGCTGAGGCTAGTAATCCAAAAAATAGGGTGGTCTCTCACTATCCACTCACGACTTACAAAACTCACAACCCATTGGTATTCTCCTACAACTATCTTGATTTTCCACCATCTCTCTTCCTCTTGACTTGCCCAACCCAAGGAATGTACCCCTTCAGTCATATTAGTAACTCAGGCCTCCCATTCATTTATCAGGGTGTCTCTGGCACAAGTAACCATGAATCTCTCAGTTGGGAACTCAAGGGAACTTGCTGCTAGGAAAAACTTCCAACAAACAACAACAAACACTTGTTTTTTAGTGAAATCCACTCAAGAGTTCACTCTTCTGGCCTAACAACCCGACTCTTCGATATTCAACTCCAATACACTCCAAGTACACTCCAACATGCTCTAGAACTCACCCTTCATGGATGCGCCAACTCCAAGTTGTCTTTCTTCCTCTCTACTTGTTATTCATGCACAAAAATTGACCATGTAAAACTATTGTCCCAACCCATATGGATTTCCACCCTTTGGCTTTCCTTTCTTGACTCACACACTTCCCCAAGCTGATTGTACTCATGCCCCATTTTCCCAATAACTATGGGATGTGACAACACACACCCACCCTCTTACATGTATTCAATGATTGACTTTGGGAACACTCAATCAAAAATTAGAAGGTTCGTATAGCAATAGAAAATTTAGGAAAATGGGTTGGATTAATATACATGGATAATTCCCCCTTAGACCCCCTCTTATGAATTATCTTAGACCATCCCCTTTCTTTTGGATCAATTCATCCTCCATCTTTGTCCATGTCCTCTTAGCAATCGACATCACATTTTTATTATTAGAACATAGAAATGAAATTCACATATTGCATCGCTTGGCCATAAACACGTATTATATCTACATTAAGCATTAATTAAACTAGAGATTATAATGGGAATGTTACAACAAATCCCTCTTTATCAGGAATTTCTAGATAGCTAGATTTGGAGGCATCTAAAAATTTAGATAAGTAACATGTGACATCTATAAATGTGTCACTTCTTAAAAACCACCTTTATAAAGTGTTTATAGTAACATCCATGCTTTCCCTTAAAGAGGTAACATCAACATAGACTTCTTGGAATTTCTTATTCAACTTGTTTAATTCACACATTACATCCACAAACATATGTAAACAAAATTGAATTGAAAAGATCCCTGCCTTATCATACCATGAGTTCTTCCTTTCATTTTCCCACAAAGTCAATATGGGAGGCATCAATACAACAAGCCTTTTAATGAATTTCCCTCTTGAAATCCATCCAATTCCTTCAGTGTGAAGATCTTGAAGAGTTTCAAGTTGCATAAGTTCTTGTAGAGAAATAAGTTGACTATTTATTTTAGTATAACTTTTCACCTAAGAATATACCTTATTTGCCAGTTTCTCAATAAATAATAATTCAGGTATTCTTTTGGAAGCATATGATGCAGCTAAAGTTTCATAATGAGCAATGTAATAAGTACCTACAAGATTACACACATATTTTTTCCAAAACGTAACAAAGCCACTTTCATTGCAAACCATTCATGAAGCCCCATCTCTAGAAACTCATATCAATATTTTATTTGAAAGGTCTCTTTGTTCTTTTAAATCATTGATTGCATCTTTGGTGTTTTCCCTCTTCCATCAAAAATACTTATGAACTTTATAAATTGTGAAATTAGAGGCCCCTACCCTTTTGAGTCCATAAATGTAATATTATAAGCCACAAGGTGTTTCTTGAAGCTATAATCTATACTTTCATTTAATATCTATAAAATAAAATGACTATCCAACATTCTTGCAATTTGTACCTCTTCAAGGTACTTATATATACTATAAATGAATCATTTTGCAACCATCTAATTCATATATGATGTGCAGTCTTTATTCTTTCGTATGTTTGGTGTTTGTAAGGACATTGAAAACAAGGAAAGGGATTCAAATTTTGAGAGAGGTAATTCTTCTTGCACAATCCAATAAACTAATTTCATATTTGTGATTTATCATTCTTTGTTGCATTGAGAGGTGCTTTCTACAACCTAGTATGAGGGAGATTTGTAATTTTTTATGTGCCTAACATGAAGTTGACACATGGCATATGTGTGTGTGTGTGTGTGTCTATTGAGAATATGTTGTCATTGATGTCAATGTGGTGCACAGGTAGAGGAAGTGTGTGAAAGGATGTATGGTGCAAAGTTGGCTCACATATAGAGGAAGTGTGTGAAAGGATGTATGGTGAAAAGTTGGCTCACATAAAGAGGAAGTGTGTGGAAGGATCCTTTCTACATAGGAAGAGGAAGTGTGTGGAAGGATTATTTCTATTTTACTATCACAAATCCACAAGAAATCATGAAAGATTGAAAACAAAAGCATGCAAAAATATTGAACGATGAAGGGATCAACGACACAAAATAAATCACGGGAGTGATTGAGTCTTCTAGGAGCGTGCATAGAGCATGAGGATGACCTATGATGCATTTTATAAGTAAATTAGACTGTGACATATTCCCTTGTTCATAATTGCAGAGTTAATCAATGCAAGGAAGGATGTGCAAAGATCGCAGGGTGCCTTGAGAAAAGTGCAAGAGAATGAGTAGACTACGAAATAAAGGGTGGAAGTTTTGTTTTTGAGTGAACGAGTCACCAAGGGCACTTATAGTCTGATGGGGCCATTCAGACTTAGTGGACTGTAGGGAAAATGAGAAAAATTGAAGACTTGAATTCTTGTGCTCTCATTCCATCTGCGTAGTGGATGATTTGAATGTAATTGTTGTGTCATTATTTATATGGCACTCTAATGATCTGGATCTCAGTCATAGGAATATTTGGTCCATTTGATTTAGTCAAAATTTTTCCACAATGTAACCATCGTGCATTCACATATTTTATTTAGAAAAAATTGTAACTGATAGGATTTTGATGAGGTCAAAGTTTGTCCACAATGTAAATGTCATGCATCCACATACTTTATTTAGAAAAAAATTTAACTAACAAGATTTTGATGTGGTCAAAGTTTTTCCACAATGTAATGGTTATGTGTATACATACAAGAAGGTGAGCTCAAAAGAATTGGTATAAATATGGATGTGCTCTGATCGAGCAATTTGTAGAATATGAGAGAAAAGAAGGTGCACTAATTTCTAAAAGGAACAAAAAAGTAAATTAGTCAATTTGTGTAATGTAACATATTTTTCTGAACTTAAGGTGGTAGGGTGGTGCTAGGGTGAGTCGAAGCTCACTGAGGATTGCAGTCCTCATTTTTGTAATAGGTTGGTACCTGTGATTATTGGTGTCTTCATTTGTGACAGGTGAGTTCCTGAGAGTATTGGTGTCCTCAATTGCGACCGATGGGTGAATGTCAAATAATTGTAAATTGTAAGTTGGTGCTTGCAAAAGAACATAAAGAAGATGTTTTGTGTTTTTCTCCCACATTGGGTTCCACAAAAAAATCCTGGTGTATTATGTCAACTATGTTGTTTAGATTTTTGCATGTATTTGTCATTAAGTGTGCATTACTAAATATCTTAAATGGTTGAAAAGAAAGAAAAAATTATATTCTTAATGCAATATTGATTCAACCCCCCCTCTCAGTATTGTTGTGAGTATCGACAATTGGTATCAGAGCGAAGTTTCCTTTAGTAAAATTCTAAAAGATGGAAGGAAGATCACACATAAAGTATGTCCAATCAAGACTATTTTTCAATTAGGCCTCCTTTGTTCAATGGAACAAATTTTTCATTTTGGAAAACCTGAATGAAGACTTACTTGATGTCTCTAGGTATGGAAGTTTGATAGAGTGTGGTAGATGGATATAAAATACCAACTACTCTTCTAAATGATGAACATGGTAAGAAATATTACTATAGTAATGAAAAAGATATGAATTTTTTCCAAGGAGGACTTGTAGAATTTTTTTTTGTTAAAGTAATGCAGTTGGAATCTGCAAAGGAAATATGGGACAAACTGGTAAACAATTATGAAGGAGACGATAAAGTGAAATTGTCCAAACTTCAAGCTCATAGAATGAACTTTGAAATCCTAAGGATGAGTGAAAATGAAAATATTGCAGGTTTCTTTCTCAGAGTGGGTGATACTATAAACACCATGAAAGGGATAGGAGAGGAAATTAAAGAAACTATGGTAGTTCAAAAGGTAATGAGATCTCTTCCCTCAAGACTTGATGCAAAGGTCTCATCTATAAAATAAATGCATGAACTAGACAAACTAACTATGGATAGGCTCCATGGAATTCTTATTGCTTATGAGATGAGAAATAGGAAAGAACAACCATATCTAAAGGACGTGGTCATGAAGGCATTAGTCAATTCATCAACATATCAATATCATGATTCATTAGAACACTTCTCAAATGAAGAAGAAGATAACTTTGTGGAGAAGCTGAAGAGAGGCTCTAGAAAACATAAAGGTATGTTACCATTTAAATTCTTTCATTGTGGTAAAGTTGGTCATTTTTCTTCTAAATTTGCTTTCAAATAAAAAAACACCAATGAAAAGGAAAGAAAAGGCAAGGATAAGTCTAGGGAGTTTTAGAAAAAAAAAATATTTTAAAAGGAATAGTTTTTATTCAAAGGAGAATAGTAGAAACTCTAAAGAAGAAGAATAATGTGAGCTAGATACTTTTCAATATGAAAAACTTCTCATGTCTTTGGAACTACACAAATATGTTCAAGAAAAACTAGACAGATAAGAGTGTGAAGCTGTAATAGACATGGAATGAGAACTTATTAGTGATCTGGAGGAAATCTCCTGACTCAAGAAAAAGAACATATTAAGAAAATAATAGTTACATGTATTCAAAGAAAAATAAAACAAAGTTAGTGAAGAAATAGTCATCTTAAAAATTTAGGTAGAAGAAGCTAAAAGAAGGGAAGAAGTATCGATAAATCATATAAAAGAAAAGGAGAATATCTGTGAAAAATTAGAAGGAGAATTAATTGTCTTCAGAAAAAATATAGCAAAATCCAAGACTCAAATAAAATTCATAAAAGGATATGAAAGTCTAGATAACATTCTAAGCAATCAAATATCACTAGATGACAAGACAGGGTTGCGATATAAGGAAAATCTAAAAATGGTCAAAGGTGAGTCAAGCACCAACATGGTACATTGATAGTGGCTCTATATGCAAAAAAACAAGAAAATAAATGGTACATTGATAATGGATTCTCCAAGAACATGAAAGGAGACAAAAGTAAGTTTGAATTATTAACTGAATGAAAAATTGGTAATGTTATTTTTGGAAACAATGCTCCAACCGGAATTAGAGGAAAAGGAACTGTTATATTAGATGAGGATAAAAATGGAAAGACAAAAGCATAGAATGTGTTGTATGTTGATGGTCTAAAACATAAATTTTTGAGTGTAAGTCAAATGTGTGGCCAATGACACAATGTTATTTTTCATTCAAGAGGTTGTAAAGTAATGGATGTGAATACAGGGAATATTGTCATAAAGGTAGTCATAACTTCAGGGAATGTGTATGTTCTAGAATAAGAAAATAAAAATGTTGCATTGGTAAAACTGATGAGATCTGGATTTTGCACAAAATATTAGTCCATATTATTTTTAATCATGTATTTAATCTAGGAAGAAAAGATGATGAGAGAGATATTCCTAAAATCTCCAAACTTGAGAATATTGTCTACAAGTCATGTCAATTTGGAAATAAGTCAAGAGTCCAATTCAAGGAAAGAAAACACTCCTCCACTTGACCTCTTGATTTGATTCATATTGATCTTTGTGGCCCAACTAGTACACAATCACCTCCAGGTGAAATATACTTCATTTTCTTGATTGATGACAATAGTAAAATTACATGGGTTGGATTGTTAAAGCATAAATTTAAGGTTTTTGAAAAATTTAAAGTCTTCAAAGAACAAGTAGAAAATGAAATGGATTTAAAAATAAAGTGGCTAAGATCAAACAAAGGAGGATATTTTACCTCTGATGAATTTAACAATTATTTTGAAAGATGTGGGATCAAAAGACAGTTTTCTATTTCCAGAACCCCTCAACAGAACAAAGTAGTAGAGAAAATGAACATAATAGTTCAAGAAATGGGCAGAGCCATGATTGATGAATTATAAGTACCTTGAACCTTTCTGGGTGAAGTTGTTCAAATTGCTGTTAACATTCTCAAAAAATAACACATAAGGGTAAACAATGATTAAGCCCCCTATAAACTATGGCATGGAAAACCAACATCAATAAAGCACTTCAAAATATTTGGTAGAAAATGCAACATTAAAATAATTGAAGACAACTTAGGTAAGTTTGACTATAGAGCTAATGAAGGTATCATGCTAGGATACTCCTCAAGAAGTAAAGGATATAAGTGCTACAAAAAAATGCTCCACAACATCTTTGAAAGTATATATATAGAGGCAGATGAAGGACGATTTCATCCAGTGAGACACCAACATCATGATGACTCGTATGAAGAATCAATTAGTAATGAGACACAGGATGAAAACATGAATGAGGATTAGAAAACACGGGAATTAGAAGAAGAGGAGATAATGGAAATATCACAACCAAAGATCCCATCAAGGTATGTTCAAAAACATCATCCAGAAAGTTAAATTCTTGGAAATAAGGAAATAGGTGTACAAACTAGAAGAAAACTTATAGATACATCTACCTTTGCAAATATTGCATTGTTGTTCATGATTGAACCCCTAAATTTTGTGCAAGAAAGTTAGGATTACCACTGGGTCAAAGCCATGAATGAGGAAATAGACCAAATAGAGAAAAACAAGACTTGGGATCTTGTCCCAAGACTAAATGGAAATAATGTAATTGGAACTAAATGGGTATACAAAAAAAAGTTAAATGAATATGGATAGATAGTCAGAAACAAGGCCAAATTGGTATGCAAAGGGTATGCTCAAGTCGAAGGACTGGACTTTGAAGACACTTTTTCCCATGTTGCAAGAATTGAAGTTATTGGGATTTTTTTGGCTTTTGCATGCTACAAAAAATTCAAAGTCTACCAGATGGATGTCAAATCAAAATTTTTGAATGGTGATCTTGAGAAAGAAGTTTATGTGGAGAAACCAGAAGGTTTTCTACTAGCTGACAAAAAGTATTATTTCTATCATTTAAAGAAATCCTATATGGGATAAAACAGGCTCCAAGAGCTTGGTATTACAGACTTGACATGTATATACACCAATAATGTTTTAAAAAGGGAACAATTGATAGCAACCTATACATCAAGGTTGAAGGAAATTACCTGCTAATTATTGTAGTATATGTTGATGATATTGTTTTCGGTAGTAATATTGAATTAATGAGTAA
>JZKD02S1442197.1:0-11012 GCA_000966675.3 Picea glauca
CCCACACTGGGTGAACCACGTAAATCTGTGTCTCTCTTGTATTGTGTGTCTTTTGTGTTTTGTTTCTGCATTTGTTTTATTTTATTGCTCCGCGGTCCTGTTTTTCTAACACTTTTCCACCTTTTCAATTTGGTGAAAATTTTCATCTCTTTCTTCTTGAGTCATGGTTGAACTGTATGGAGGTTTTGTTGGTGAAGAAAATTTTGGAGGAACCTTTGGAGCCATATGAGAAAATAATAATTCTCCTTTTTTTCACAAATTTTGAATCACTAAAAATAGATCTTCCAATCAAAATTTATGCAAATTGTAAGTTATGTAGCTTTCAAACCCTAATTTGGAGTATGTTTGAATGGTTGGCCTTTTTCATAATATATCTATGAACTTTGAACCCTTCTAAGTCTAAAACTTTGGCTTGTAGTACTCTGATATGACTTCTTAAACTCTTAAAAATTTCACAGTCTGAACCTTCATTAATAAAAATTTATAGAAAATATACCAAAATTTCTTGTTGAAGACTAATTTCAGGATTAATAAACAACCCCAACTTCCACAAGATATATATCACAAATTGTTATGATTCAAAATCTAAAAAAAAATCCACATGTAATTTGTTATGTCTCTTCGATATTCTGAAAAAAAAAATATTATGAAACTTCACATATATTTTTTTATAATGAAATATATGACTTGTTTGAGACTAAGTTCAGGACTAGTCACAAACCCTAACTTCCATAGGCTATGTCTCTGAAATTATAATGAACAAGAACCTAAATTTTTTTACCAATACTGTGATATGTCTCCTCGGTAACCTCTAAATTTTGTTGTCTAAAGCATCTCAAAAACAAAGTTATAGCAAAAATGCTAAGATGACTTGCTTGAAGAAGAAAAACCCTAGGATCAATGCTCTGATATCAAATGTTATGAACCAATTGCTTAAAAATGATAAAAAGTCAATAAATAATAATCCACTTTGAGGGGGAAACCTCCTTTTACAATATATTCAGTGTATAAAATGAAATAAGATGATCCTAAAACTAATCTCTGTGTATGTGTGTGTGTATAGAAAACAAAGGACACAATTATAATGAAAGGGTATTCTAGCCGACCTACTAATATAACACTAAAAATATAATAATTCAATATCTAAAACTTAATAAGAAGTTTTATATTTAACATGATACATTATCGGTTTAACAAAAAATATTTTAAATTTATATATATTCTATAAATTTTCTCTTAACCGATAATCTATATAAATCCTATATAGTTAAATACTCAAGGTTTATATTGCTAATTGATTTCTTCATTATATTTATAATGGAAATTTTTTTACACATACCATCTACTATAAAAACACTTTACAATAGTTGATTGACTTGACACTTAACAATAGTTGATTGTCTTTTTTAAAATATCAGTATCTAACAGGTATACAATATATATTTATTTATGAGCATATTCACTAAGTTTATGAAAACATAGGTACACGACTAACTGATGAAGTGTTGCAAGTAGAATCACAATTTTTGAAGACACTTGTGAGTGTGGTCAATCATGATGACGCAAGATGTTTACTCACTATGTGAGAAGGGATGATTAGTGTTCTAGAGGATAAGTTGGTTTAATCCTTTTATTTGAACAATGAAACTTGATTTTATTTGTCTAGAAATAATTTGTTCGATTCTTTTAATAATGGGATATTTTTTTGAAGATGAAAAATTGTATTCATTATTAACTTAATATATCATTTATGAGAATTGAATCTTAGTAATAATATATATTTATTTGTTTATAATATAAATGTATATCTATTTAAAAAGTTAACTCAATCAAATATATATAGCTTGAGTGGATCTAATGATTAAGAACATGTATTTCTTCTTAACAGATTATAAGTTTGGATCTCATACACCAATAAGTTTAGATCTCATACACTAATTTGGAATGGCTTGAGAGTAATCTTAAATAAATAGATAGATTATTATAGATATATATTCTTATCTTTAAAAATTTAAATTGATATATACTTTTATTATATTTTATTATTTGATCTTTCATCTTCCTTTAATACTTTCCTAATTTTGGAATTTAGTAATATATATTTATTTTTTTATAACACAAATGTATATCCATTCAAAAAGTTCATTTAATCAATTATTAGTGTCCTGAACGAGTAGAAGTTTCTCTCAAATTTACAGGAAACTTTAATTTTAATTTACATTGATATTTTGGATTACAATGTATAGAGATATTGACATATTTTAAATATTATTTCAATAAAATTGAAGTTGAATGAGGACAATGTTTCTCCTATTACAACAATTACAATATTAAAATTACTAATTTAATTTGTGCTAATAATTATATGAATATATTTAACATAATAATGAAACTTTAATATCCACAAATATTCCATTAGAAAATGAGAAACTTTGTAGGAAATTATGTATTTGTAATAAATGAATAAATATATTTACATTTTAATTTAATATAATTCTAATTTAAAACTTTTTTTTTAGGACATTGGTTCCCAAGCTCCCATTTCTTTAATATTGAAGCTCCCAAAAAGCTTCCAAGTTTCCAAAAGAGTTCCCAGTCAATTGGAGAAGTTCCCAACTAATTCCCAAACTCCCAAAACATTGAAAACTTAAAAACTAGATATTGAAAATATCATAAACGATTCGTACAACATTACTAATATATACTTTTATTTTTATTGTATTTTATTATTTTTTAAATCTTCAACATCAAAAGTAAGCACAAGACGCAACAAATCAATCTCTATCCCAATAACATATAAAATTAACTAATAATATCAACGAATTTTGCCTTTTTAAAGTCCATATAATATATTCACAAAACGATTTTACGTATAAAATTAACTAATAATATCGATGAATTTTACCTTTTTAAAGTCCATATAATATATTCACAAAACGATTATAGTTTTTTTTATGGAGCATCAATGAAATTAGACTACTAATTTTTATTTTTTATTTTTTAAGTCCATATAATATATTCACAAAAAGATTATAGTTTTTTATGGAGCATCTAGGAAATTAGACTACTAATTCCTTTTAAGTAAATATTTTGTAACTATAAGGAGAACCAAAGAAATTGTTGTGAACAATCTTTTGAGCCTATGAGATGGTTTTTCAATCATTCTAAAGATAAGTTGTTTTGCATTCCTACTTTCCAGGGACAATTTATCCACCAGGGACAATTTACAAAGGAAAGGCTGGAACGGTCCCAATATCTGTCATCTATGTTTCAAGGAAGAAGAATCAGTGAATCACCTATTTATTCAGTGTCAATTCGCGCGACAAGTTTGGAACAAGATCGCCCTTGATTACCACTTTACCTCTGCCTGGAATGAGATCTACATTTCTGACTGTTTTTTCCATTGGACATCCAATGAGCGCATCTATAATTTTTTACCTCCCTTGGCTAACTAGTTCATATGGTTGGCGAGGAACCAATTGCTTTTTGATAATATATCTCCTTCTAGTTGCATACAAATCTCTTGGCCCGCACCAAATTTGGAAATATATCCATCCATTTAAGGGGAAAACTAAAATTTAATAAGTCCTTTCATTGTTGAGAATATATCTACGAGGTGGTTCGATGGTGCAGCCCAACGCAGTGGAGCATTGAGTGATGCTGGTGGTTTGATAAGATTAAATAAGATCTCTCTTTACAAATGGACTCTTAGTTGTGGTCCGGGCATCAACACAAGGGCAGAGCTATTGGGTGCCTGGGCTACACTTCACTTGGCCACGAGGCCTAATATTGATCACCTACAACTGATCGACGACTCAAAAGTTATCATAGATTGGCTGAATCACAGTGGCAAGCTACAATCAATCACCCTTTTGGCTTGGATGGACCGAATGAAAACACTCCAACACCACTTCAAGAAGCTCATCTTCTCTCATACTTCCCGAGAGTTCAATAGGGAAGTAGACCTGCTATCTAAGACAACACTTCACAAAAAAGCAGGTCTGATCACCTACAACCATTGGTTGGACGGCCATGAGGGCCCTTAGCATGTTATCAAATTATTCTAAGTCTAGAGCCATCACTTCGTGCCGGCATTATCAGTTTTTTCTCCTATCTTGGTTTCACTTATGACAGACTTTCTTGATATTTCTCCACTTTTTCTTTCCCTCTTTACTTTTCCGACTTGCTGTTTTTTATTTTTTTTTCTTCCAGGGTAGTTTATCTCCCCTTCTAATTGGATTGTCCAATTATAGGAGATTAACACTCTCTATCAGCTATGCCAACTTAGTTTTCTTGATATAACCAATTGTGAGAACACATTATATTATTAATACAATTGAGTAATTTTTTCTTATACAATATATTTTCTGGTAACATTATAGTCCAATTCACACACAATTGAAACACATAAGCCAAAGCTCAAACAGTACTATCATGTTTAAATTTCATTCAAAAAAGTTTGGACAAACAGTACATCAAGCTTAAATTTCATTCAGGAATGATCGACCATGATATTTGAACGGTCCCTCGTCTGTAGTATCTCTTTCCAGTTCCAGATGCACAGGGCCATTGGGAGGATGACTGACAATATTCACCTGGAGGATTGCCCTGCTCTTCTTTGAAACAATAACCCCGTGTGCATGGGCAGTCTGTGGCCGTCGACCATCCACCTGTTTAACAATATTTCTTACTAAATGAGGTGGGAAGCCAAGTAAGATAAGGGAAGGAAATTATGAGTAATAGAGATGAAAATACTAACTGTGGTTTCGTGGGAAGTTTGGCCAAAGAAAGCAGCGAGCGCTCTTTTCCGAGTAGCGAGATCATCGGTGGTGCTGAAGCCAGGAAAAGCAGTCGCAAAGAAGGCGCGATGGGAGTAGAATCATTTGGCCTTGAAACCTGCGTCGTTTCTATGCAGCACTTCTGATTTCAGCAGTCTCAATGACCGTCTTTGACAGGGCTGTCTATTACTTTTTATCACCACAATTATGAATGCTTTTTCACAAATCTTGGGGTTGCACCTTCTCTGATGCATTTCCATGACTACTTTGTAAAAGTAAGAACTGTTATGGTTGTTTATAATTAATTTCATAAGATAATTAGTTAATTGATATGTTAGTGGTATTCAAGTGTTTTAAGTTTTAATTTTTTTTAGGATATTTTTCTGTTTAATTTTGTTTGAAATTTGGTGAGAAATTATTGGATTTGTAAATTTGAATGATTAATTTTGTGTAATCTGAATGTTCGAAGATTTTTCAACAGATTAAATTTATTTTTACATTAAATGCAAGAGATAGTGCAACAGGTGGGTGATTAATCTCCAATATTGTTATTGTTATACTTGATTCAAGTGGGTAATTATATATTTATATATATTGCCCATATTCTATATACGGCCTGAGTGGGTCTAATGGTTAAGAACATGTGTTTTCTCTTAAAAAGTCACAGGTTCAAATCCAAAAGGAGTATGGTATGTATACTTTTGTAGACTTTACAAACAAAGGGTCTCATTAAATGAATAACCTTTCTTACTTGGAAATAGACTTATTTTTGCTTTCCTACCTGGGCAGAGAGTGGTTTTTCTGTATGACCTTCCTCGCTCAATGGGAACCGGAACACAGTGGAGGTTAAAGCTGCATTCTCAACTCACTCGGGGTGATGGTGTAAGGAAAACCATTGCTTGCTTTTTCCATTGATTTCTGCCCTACTCTGGTATGTATTTGGCTAAAAAAAACACTCCATTGATTTCTCCCCTTACTCTGGTAAGTATTGGGCTGAAAAGCCACAGCCACTCTGGTAAGTATTGGGCCGAAAAGCCACTCTGACTCAGAGATTTTTTCTAATTTCTAAAATCCAATCACTAGTAAGTGACATAGAATATCTTTCAAAAATTAAGGAGACAAGCTTTATTACCTGACTTGGCTTGAAAGGTTCTGCTGAAAGATTGGCTTCATTGGCCTAAGAGATAACCTTGGAAGCTATCGAGTCATGCTAGTATTGGGCAAAGGTAAGCAACTTTCCTTCCATAATGAAATTTTCATATTTGTAACCCTGCATTCTATAAACTAATGATAGTTTATAGATTCAGGCATAGTTTATACTTATCAAAATGTATAGTGTATACTTATTAAAATGGATGCTTTCTCTGCTTTTTTTCAGTGATGCCAGATAATCAATCACTATGTAGAATATGTGTAGCAGCTATAGCTTAGATTTTTCCATCATTGTTGCTGCTTTGATGTGTCCAATCATGTGTAAAATGATGCTAGTGGTTAAGTGATGTTTGGGTTAAGGTATTTTAATATATATATATATATATATATATATATATATTTGGTAGTTTTTTTTCTGTTTAATTTTGTTTTAAGTTTAGTTAGAAAGTATTGGATCTACAGATTCTATTTATGCATTCAAAAATGTAATTTAAACAATAGAAAATTAAGATTTTGTTCAAATTTATGACCTAATTCCATTTAAAAGACTAAAAAATAGAATCATTAAACATTTTTATCTCCCACCACCTTATAACAACCACCCCACAAGATAAATGTTTCTTCATCCGATGCATTCCAACTTGTTATTACTTTTTGCACAATTGACAATGTCCGAGTCATAGCCTGCTCTCCATTCCACATTTTTAAAGAAACTTGAATGCAAAAATAGAGTATACTTAATGTGTTTGTTTATTTTGAGAGATCAATCAATATGAATTTAAAAGTGGTTATTGATTAACTTTAAAATTATGTAATTGGTAAATTATAGCCATCAATATTTAAAAGTGGTTATTTATTAACTTTAGAATTATGTAATTGGTAAATTATAGTCATCAATATTTAAAAGTGGTTATTTATTAACTTCAGAATTATGTAATTGGTAAATTATAGAATTTTAGAATTATGTAATTGGTAAATTATAAGAATCAATATAAATTGAAATGTAGTTATTGATTAACTTTGAATTATATAATCGTAAATTGGTAAAAAAAAAAAAATTGAGGAAATGAAATTACACAATTAAATTCCATCATAACAATAATTTGACTAATTAAAAATTAAATATAAAATATATAAATATTTAACAAATAATTATTATTTTTCTAAAAAAATAATACACATATTCAGTTTGTATTTTCGTAATTAAATCTCATCATAATAATTTCCAATCAAAATCAAATATAAAAAATAAAAATATTGAATAAATATAAAATAAATAAATTTAATACATATTTTCACAAAACTTTGAAAGCCTGACTTGTACCGAAAGCTATAGTCGTGTCTGTTCAGGGACTAATACTAAATCACTAAGTTAATCTCTTTATTATCCACTATAAGGATTATACAAAAAATTCCATGGATGATATTTTTTAAGTAAGCCACAATCAAATTTCAAGCTGCAATGCCACAAATGCTTACGTACAAGAAAAAGCTATTTTCTGCAGATCAATAAATCCCTGTAGGTACAGATTGCTGCCACTTCTCCTTCAATAGATCCTCTTCTCCATCAATAAATCCTTGTGGGTACAGATTGCTGCCTTCAATATATCCCTGTGAATACATCGGTTGAGGTCTTCAAACAGCCAGGTACCTATGCATTTCAATTTTCAATATTCCAGTGGATAATTTCCCCCAAAACAGTAAAAACAATGGTCCTCATTGGATCTTTTCCCCAAAAGGAACTTCAATTGGATCTGTAAAACAGTAAAAACATCGGTTGAGATCTTGTAAAACAGTAAAAACATCGGTTGAGATCTTCAAACAAAAAGGTACCTATACATTTCAATTTTCAACCTTCCATTGGATCTCTTCCAAAAAAAAGGCTTCCATTGGATCTCTTCCCAAAAAAAAAAAAAAGCTTCCATTGGATCTGCAAAACAGTAAAAACAATTGCCACCATTGGATCTTTTCCCAGAAAAACACTTYCATTGGATCTGTAAAACAGTAAAAACAATGATGAAACTGAGAACGAGTGAAGGCGCAKGCGAATTCGATTTCATTGAACCAATGAATCTAACAGACAAGTCAATAATAACATCAATCATCTCTATAAAATATGAAAGCCTGATAAAGGCCATGCTATGTCTATTTATGTTTGCAGAATTCTCATGTCAAATATAGAAAACCATTAACAGTAATAGTAGCAGTAGCAGAGGAGGTTTCGACTGAGGCGACCTGGGAACACGTCCACATGAATCTCATCTCTAGATCTCATCATGAGTACTGTGAATGTGTTCCAAGTTTACCCCAGTCGAATCTACGTTGTGTCCAGCAGCATTAGCAGAGAAGGTTTTGACTGGGACGACCTGGGGACACGTCCACATGAATCTCATCTCCAGATCTCAACATGAGTACTGTGAATCTGAATGTGTTCCAAGGTCATCCCAGTCGAGCCTGCGCTGTCTCATTCATTCATGTAGACCGAATATATGCAGGGAATACCCTTCTGAGAATGTGAAGAATGTCTCTGATTTATAGAGATGAGATCGATAACATTGAGAAGGAGAGAGAGGCTGAAATCTCGTAGTACAAGCAGTACAAATGTTGTGAAAGAGATCACTGTACGATGTTTGTTGATTTACAGTTGAACTAAAATGGTTTTACACATAATGTCTGCAGGATAAATTAAAGAGCTTATCTCCCTATCACCCAATCGAGGGATAGTGCTGTGGAAGGAGTTTTAGTACAAAATTAAAATGGAGAAATGTATGGAGTGTACTATCCTTATAAAAAATTGAATAGTACACACGATAATTAATCATTTATATTCGTGACATGTCATGAGATACAATGAAAAGTTGATTGACCTCTATATTATCAGCTTGCTTTCACATGTGCGAAGTTGGAAACCAGTTTCTTTCATATTGAGTGGGTAAAATAATATAGAAAATATAAACCTGTTTCTTCCATATGAAAGTGAAGGTGGAGAGAATAATAGAAAAAACATATTATATGAAGGTGGAGATAGAAAGACATATTATATAAGCGTGGAAACACATTACAACACATCTCTCTTTATAAACAAATCAAGGTCTCCACACCTCATTCACTCGATATTATGGCTGCCTACGAGCCTCCATCCATAGGACAACTCCATTGAGAATATGGCACTTATATTGAAGCCATTGTTGAGAAAGATCAAAATGGTAGGTCTACTCTAATATATGCAAGCAATCATTATGGAGCATTGAAATATGAGAATCGTGATGCTCAAGTAATCGTTGTTTATCATTTTTTTATATCTTATAACAATACCCTTGCTCTTTAGTTACTTCTGTAGCAAATAGAGATTATAATTGATTATCCTAGAGCCCACAAGTTAAGATTTAGACGAATAGTTTTGAAAGATGAAACCATTAGGAACCTCTCCCTTACTAGAGCATAATCTAATCAAAAGGAGGGAATCCACCTCTCTAGTTAGGTAATTGTTTGGAGGTTATAAAGTTCTCCAGTTTCTTGGTTATCATCATTAGAAGCATAATGTTGTTCCAAGGATTCGCATTAGGGAGGCCAAAGGAGGTCACCACCCCAACACCCTCAAGGTTACCCTTACAAAGGGTATCTCGATGTTCATCTTCATCTTCGCTAGCCAAGGATCCAACATGGCTTTCAATAATTCATTTATAGACAACATTGCAGGTTGATACTAGTGGAGATCAAGAGCAGAATCAAAGGTGGAAAGCGAGGATCGACATCAGACGTAGGATATAAGGTGTGGAGTCTCTCCTTCTCTCTCTCTCTCCTCAAAGTAGTTATGTTTTTGTAGCATTGTTGTGTGTGACTGTAGGTTATGTATTTTGCATATGGTCTTGCTCTATTCTGACATGACCCAAGGTCACAGAGGAAAAATCCCATAACATAATTGGCAACCAAACTAGGGACCCTTTTCTCCGAGTTTAGGTCGGTCTCAGGGTGTCTTGTGTTGTCTTTTATTTCTTTAACTTTTCTTGTTTTCTAGGATTTCCTTTCAAAGCATTTTCCATCTAGAAACTTTTTTTAAGTTTTTAGGAGCCTCCTTCTCGATTGAATTTTTCTTTTTCAAGTTTTACTGGTACATTTGCACTTTGTCCCTTTATGAGTCGTGGATATCTATGATTTTCCCGTGTATGACCCGGGGATGTCCGCTAGTCCTAGTGTACATAGTCGTGGATCTGTGTAGCAACTTGATTTTTTAGCCTTTCTCTCAGTTTGGAGGATTTGGTTTGGTTCTTCAATACAATCTGAGCCTGATGAGTTTTCTTTTTTCTTTGATTGTTATGTTAAGTCTTTGAAAACTTTGAAATCATCTAAAGATCATGCTTTTGGTTAGGTTAGTCTTTGGTTATAAGGTTCTTTAGGTCGGTCAAAAGGTTAATCTGTGTGGATTCACTGTGTTTCCAGATTGATTGTTGTGTCTCAGTGATTCTTGTTTGTTTTCTTTCTTCCTCTTAACCTTCTTCCCTTTGTTCATAAAAGAAAAAGGAAAATCGCATCTCATTTTCATTTCATTTCTTTTAGTAACAAAAAAGACAAAACTACTTGTGTGTTGGTCATTCTTCTCTGGTTCCCTTATATTTGAACTTTTCAAGAAAAGAATTTGCTTACTAGCTCTCAGGTCTTTAGGCATGTTGTTTGCTTTGGTAGAAAGATTTTTTTTTTTTTTAAACCTAGGTTTTTGCAATTTAGGTCTCTTTCTTTGTTTGCATTGTTATTTGAAAAAGAAAAAGATACTAGCATAAGAAAAAATTGCATTTCAAGGTTTGAAGGATTTTTCAAGCATTTTCTTTTTTGAAACTCTTTTTCATTGAAGAATTAGTGTAAAGTTTTTATTTGCTAGTGTTCTTATAAGTTTCATTTTTGAAAGAGTCTCAAACAACATCAGTTTCACTCCATAGCCCTTGGGTAAAAACAACCACTAAAATGAACGCTAAACTTAAAATGTACTAGAATTTATTTCTAGGGTTCACAAACAAGTTTAGGGTTAGGGCCTTGGTTTAGGTTGGAGAGTTAATTTCTCTAAGGCTAAAAAACAAACATAAGAGT
>JZKD02S1442208.1:0-11012 GCA_000966675.3 Picea glauca
ATGGGATTTTTTACGTCACAAGGTATGAAGGTGAAACTGATGGTGTGTAAAGACTCAAAGCAAAATGAACAAGAAATGCTTGGAAACAAAAACTTTTACAAAAATGCAAAAACCATCAACTTTTCAACAAGAAAGACTTCTTTTCTTTTCAACTTTTCTAAGATTTCATGCAGCAAACATAAAGGAATTTCACTCAAATCTGCAAGCTACTTATACTCTAAATGCAGTGCAAAAACTTATGAAAAAGGACTTCTTCCTAGCTACTGATGCAACAACACAATCTTCAAACAAAGAAGAAAATGAAAAAGAATTTTTTTTTTTTTATTTAATTGCAAAATGAAGCAACAAAGGGAAAATGACGACGAGCACAAAACCAAGAAAACAAAATAAAATTCTAGCTTAAAACGCAGATCGCAAAGAACCAGGGAAAAAACGCACAAATGGCAAATCAAAAAAGCATCGACTCCTAAGCTTGTCTAAAAACCATAAAACAAAAAATCTTTTTATTTTTTATCTTTCCTATCAAAAATCAATCTAAGAAATGATAGGCTAAGGGTAAGAAACCTTAACCTACTGACTATGCAGCCCTAGACTCAAACCCCTGAGAGGAACACTTCTCACCACAGGCGGGGATGACTGCCCCACCCTGATTGAAAAGCACCCAATCAAGCCCGCGACTGTCACTAAGACAGCACGCGTGCAAACGCGTGCTGATACACAACAGCATGCGGGTACCCGCGAGCTAAACCTGAACAGGCCGCGGGTCTGTATAAATACTAAGACAAAACAAAACACAGGCAGCCCAGACCTGAAAAAGGCCTCTAGTATTGACAACCAAGGTCTCTTAAAGGCTTGGATGCTTCTTCTTAACAGAAAAGAAAAATAATTGCAAAAATAATGAACGCAATAAAGCAAATTGAGACAAGACAATGAACCAGCAAGACCCAGATAGGATCCAGAAAGCCCCCTAAGAATGTAAATTCTGACAAGGAAGAGGAGACTGCCTCTTAAGCTCTTTAAGCCCTACACGTTACTGAAACCACTACAGCAGGCGTTCAAACGCGGGGTATAGAAGGTTAGGGCGCGGGTTACATGCGTGCAGGCCTTCTGTAGGCCGCGTGTACCTTTGTGTGTCTCGATAATAAATGTCAAGCACAGTCAAGGAAAAACTGGTATAAAGAACCAGGTTCCCTGCTAGCTATGACCTAACAAAAAACAGACAAACAAAGAAACAGAAAATCTAATTCTTTGACTACCAAAAAACCTTCAACTAAATCCGGAAACCCTAAGAGTATCTATTCCCCAGTGGAGTCGCCAATTCTGTTGTTGGGAAATTATACCCTACGGACTAACAAGCTAGGGCTTAAACTTGCATGCAGATCATGACCCTTAAGAAATCACTTTTAACCTTCTANTCTTAGAAGGTTCTACTTCTAGAAGATTCCTCCTCTAGAATGTTCTTAGGTGATGGTAGCACTATATAAAGGGGTTCAAGCAATGTAATGAGACATGAAAAGAAATATTGTGTTTGGAGTTGAATCTCATTAGGAGGATGCCCCCTCGAAGAGGAAAGTGAACAGGAGAGGATCCCTTCCATAATAGGATCCATTGTATGGTGTTTCCCTACCTCAAGGGTTTCTACAATAAAGTTGTGGTTTTTTATATGGTTTCATATATCTTGTGTGGTGATTGTATTCAGATATATTTGGATCTAATGTGATATTTTGTATTCCGGTCTTTGGATCTTAACAAAGGGACATAGTTTGAAAGAACCTTTGCAGTCATGTGATAAACCAATGGTGAAGTGCCTTTCAGAAAATTAATAAAAGACTACGACAGTCCAAACAACGATGGATGGGTTTTCACACTTTCAGTTGTGAAAACTGAATCAAAACCAAATTGCAATTGTCGCAAAAAATGAAACAAATGTCTAGTTGCAAAATGCGACGATGACTTGTCGTTTAGGAGACAATTAGGTGTAGGCATCTTTTTAGGGCAATTAAAAAAAATTGAATTGGCTGCCAACAATGGCGACACACTGGGAGAAGCAGTTATCTCTGTCAAAAGAAATGAATTCAGATCAAGACAACAAAGAAAAATTCGACTTAAAACAACAACCAGAAAATCGTACCAACATCATCATCTACTATCTTTTTCAGCGATGTTTCAAAAGATGCAAACCAAAAACAGTCTTTAAGATCAGCAAGTCATGATTTTTATGATAAAATCTTCAATACTGTTGGCATGGCCACTGCTTCTAGCAGGCGTTCATAGCCTCGACAGGGTTTCCATTTAACCCACTCGGATGTCTGTATCCTGTCAAGAAGTTCTAGATTAGAATAGAGGAATTCAAATGAGGTTTCTTATAATTTTACAGATTTTCTTTCACCCGACATTGCTTCGCTGCCAGCAGGCCTGTTTAGTCCCCCGGTGAAGTTGTCTTGGCACCATGCTTGCATTTACCCGCTGCCAGCGGACTTGTTCAGTATCCTGGCGGGTTTACAAACACTTCCCATAGCTCTTATTAATATTTTTATTTTGTTTTTCTTTTATAGATAGCTGAGCGGGGTGACGCTGAAAAATCTTGATATTTTCTCATATTTTTTTAGACCTCATCGGAAATTTTTTTTTTTTTAATACTGTCCTTCATTCAGCTCCAGAAATGTTTTATTTCTAAAACAACTTACTTTGACAGGGAGACATCCTTTTGAGTCATTCCTTTACGGAAAAGGGACAGCGTAAAAAGATAAAGATGATCATGACAAACTTCACTCAGAGATTGAAATTAGTAAACTTCTTTCAAACAAAATTTTCCAATCATTTTCATTTTTTTAGAAATATGTCACTGATGTTCGTACAACCTTTCAGAAGTTATTTCAGCGAAGATATTTTCCCATGGTATTTTTCTGAATGGCTCAGTGCACAGGCATGCATATGTTTCACAAAAACACACCAAACTGATCAATCAAATCAAAATAAAAAATGAAAACAAAGGCAAAAAATAAAAACAAAAGGAAATATTTACATAATATACAAGGATAAAAATCAGGAAAAGTATCTTTTCAGGGCCTGGCCATTCACCGGATAGGTGTCAGGCTGTCCTTCAAGATTCTGCAAACGAAAGGAACTAGGACCCAACTTTTCAACAATGAAAAATGGCCCAAGCCACAAATTTTGAAAATTGGTGTGTTCACCCTTCCCTTCGTGTGGTTTGTCCCACTTTAAGACGAGATCACCCACTTCAAAATTTCTATCAGAAGCGGAATTAGAATCGAACCAGCTTTTAATCAATTGTTGATGTTGATCTAATTTACGCTTGGCTTGGGTTCTTACTTCTTCTAACTTCATCAAAGCGTTAATACGGATTTCTAAAGGGGGACATTCTTCTTCTTGGACCTTTTGTGACAATTGGAGCGAAGGAAGAAGAACATGAGGAGGCAAAATGGCTTCTCTGCCATAAACGAGAAAAAAGGGGGAATTACCTATAGCGGCTTTTGGTGTTACTCTATCATCCCACAGTGCATTAAGCAGTGCATTGTGCCAATTCTTGTGATTTTCAGTCGCGGTTCTCTTGATAATATTGATCAAGTTCTTGTTTGTTGACTCTGCTAAGCCATTGCCCTGGGGGTAATAACTAGCGGAATACTTCAGCTTTATTCCCTTCTCTAAGGTGAACTCACTCATCTCAAGAGAGGAAAATTATGAAGCGTTATCAAAGACTAGACAACCAGGTATGCCAAAACGGGTGATGATATTCGAATTCAGAAAGGCGATCACCTGACTTGTGTTAACAGCTCTTAGCGCAGCGGCTTCAGACCATTGAGTAAAGTAATCAGTGGCTGTCACAATATACTTGTGCTATTGTGAGGATGGAGGGTTAATAGGACCAATGATATCAATGCCCCATTGCTGGAAAGGAGAATCGACTAAAATGGGTTGCAAGGGAAAGGCCGTTTTTTGCAATCGCCCTGACGCTTTCTGACAAATGATGCATTTTCGGTACAAGGCGTGGGAATCTCTAAAAAGCGTTGGCCAGTAATAACCGGCTCTTAAGACTTTATGAGCAGTGGTATCGCCACCGAAGTGACCACTAGCTTCTCCCGCATGCAACTCAAGAAAAACTTTTTCTGCTTCGTCCTTCTCAAGACAACGCATCAGTACGCCATCAAAATTCTGACGAAACAGTATATCGTTAATTAGATGAAAGGAGGCAGACTTTAGTCTTAATGCTCTTCTCTTGGCAGGGTCAAGGTGACGGGGTGCTGATCCATGTTGAAGACAGTGTCTAATATCGTCGTACCAAGGACTCACTAGGTTTTGTGGGCAACAAATCAAACTGTGATCGTGTTGTTCTAGGATTAATGTGTCACTATCTTCTTGTTGTTCAGTTTCTGAATCAACTACCAACTTACACAACCCTTGGCCTCTCACGATCTGAGCTGGGGTGATTTCTAAGTCATACTCCTGCAAGGAGGTGACCCAGTTGGCTCTTTTCTCTCCTAACTCTTTTTGCACTAACAAGTTCCTAATGGCAGGGTAAGGGACAATGACCTTCGTCCTTGAATTCAAAAGATAAGACCGGAAATGCTTAACTGCCTTGAACACAGCGTAGGCTTGCCAATCAACCGCTAGGTAATTAAGTTCAGCACCTTTGAAAGAAGAGCTCATAAAGGCGATGGGTACTTCGTTGTTCTCAGAATTCTTCTGAGTTAGGACTGCGGCATAGGAACGATCAGAGGCAAAAGTGTAGAGTGTAAAATATTTAGAGAAATCAGGGCTCATGAGAGACAGAGCTTCTATTATGGCCTTCTTTATAGCGTTGAAATCTTGTTTTTCTATGGGTCCCCAGTGATATTGGGTGTCTTTCTTAATCAATTTTTGGAGAGGCCTGACCATTTCGAAGAAACTGGGGACAAATCTCCTCACGAAATTAATCTGGCCTAGGAAAGACTGCATAGATTTCTTGGAGGTAGGTGGGGGAACTTTAGCGATGACTTGGGTTATTTCGGGGTCAATAATCATTCCACCACTAGACACAATGAATCCTAGTAATTTACCCTATTCTACTACAAAGATGGACTTCTTGGGGTTCAAGGAGATGCCGTATTTACGACATCGTAGCAGAACGGCTCGCAGGTGAGCTAGATGATCGTCTTTGTTTTTAAAATAAATGGTCACATCATCTAGGAAGACTACTACGGAGTGATTGATCAAGCCTCGGAAAGAAATATCCATTGCACCAGCATTAATCAATCCAAAGGGCATTTTGCGATAAGCATAAGTGCCCCACGGAGTACGAAAGGTAGTTTTTAATTGGTCTGACGGAGACATCAAGACTTGGTTGTATCCAGAGAATCCATCCAACAAGGATAGCCTCTCGGAACCAGATACTTGTTGAAGTATCTGTTCCATGGGAGGGACAGGATAATTATCTTTATCAGATGCTTTGTTGAGGTTCCGGAAATCGACACAAAGTCGAATCTCCCCATTTTTCTTCTGCACTGGGACGAGGTTGGATACCCATTGGGTGTGTCTAACAGGAAAAATTATTTTAGCACCTAGGAGTTTATTCAATTCTTTTTGTACAGTCGGTTCTAGTTTAGGATGCATTTTCCTCAGTTTATGTTGGAAGGGCAAGGTTTGGGGCTTCATCGGGATGACATGCTGTATAATATTAGGATCGAATGTTTTAAGATTTTCGTAAGTCCAAGCAAAGACATCCTTAAATTCTTTAAATAATTTAACAAAAGCATCTTTTTCTTGTTTAGAACATCCCAAGCCTAAGTTGATACACTGAGGGTTTTCACTAGTTCCTAAATTGACTTTTTATAAGACAATGAGGAACTGTTGGTTTTACAATTGACCATTTTTTTTAATTTATCTTCAAAATCATAAAACTTTTCTAATCTAGCAACAGATTTGGGTATGGGATTTACCATGTCCAATAAAGCTTCAGGAGGTTTCAGATTAGGTATTATCGTAAAGTCACGCAAATTGTCGTCGTGTGTTTGTTCATCTATCACAACACCTTGAAAAGTTTCCTCCATGTGCAGAAAGTTAATGATCTGTTGATCATCATCAAATACTCTCCAGTTCGTGATATTATCAGGAACAGATGGTCGAAATAATAGCTCCACGGAGAATGCGTTTGGAGATAAGCCTTCTGCAGGAAGAATTTTAGAGGCAACATTAGCTAGTAAATCTGCTTCGATATTATTTAATCTAGGAATGGAATTTATATTAAAATCAGAAAATTTGTTTATTAAACTCCATACCTCAGACTGGTAACACTTGAGATGCGGGGAAAGACAATGGATGGAATTTCTCACCTACCTGACCACTATCTCAGAGTCGCCGAATACAATTAGATTTTGAATGTGCGTGTCCAAAGCTTTTCTGAGACCTTGTAATAAAGCCTCATATTCTGCAATATTGTTAGTACATTCAAATTCTAATCTACAAGCCAATAATGTTTTGTTACCTGTCAGATCAATGATGATGCAGCCTGCACCAGCTCCTTCTTTAGACTTGGAACCATCGAAATATAAAGACCAAATTTGATTTTCATCGGGCTCACAGGACTGTTGGATTGAAGCTGTTGGTTGCGTACATGATTTGATCTTGGATTCTTGTTGCGAATTGTTGATAGGTGAAACTTCGGCCATGAAGTTTCCAAAGAAGGTGTCCATCCCTTAGACTTCAGGTGAATCTGTCGGAGGCGTATATGGTTCATTGGGGTCATTCAAGTCTGTTACCGTGAACTTGAGGTAACGCTCACGATTCACCTTGATCTTGTTGGGCTTGCCGTTTTCTGGAAGCCATAAGTGAGACCAGTATGTTGCGAAGTAACCATGTAGCTGCTCCGACCAGTCCCTGCTCAAAAAAATACCATACACTTCTGTAATATCCACCACAATTATATAAATACCCTAATGAACCTTTGGGTTAGACGATAATCTAATCAATACATTTTTCAATTCGCCTATAACTTTAACATCTGTTCGATCAAGTTGTATAATTTTCAAAGAAGATGGTTCTACTTCGACATTAATCTTTTGGCAAACTGACCAAGGCATCACATTTGACGATGCTCCTGAGTCAACCATACAATTATGCACATTTCTGTTGAAGATTTCGAAAGTTAAAAGAAAAGGAGGTACNCGCTTGGCTTGGGTTCTTACTTCTTCTAACTTCATTAAAGCGTTAATACGGCTTTCTAAAGGGGGACATTCTTCTTCTTGGACCTTTTGTGACAATTGGAGCGAAGGAAGAAGAACATGAGGAGGCAAAATGGCTTCTCTGCCATAAATGAGAAAAAAGGGGGAATTACCTATAGAATCTTTGGGTGTTACTCTATCAACCCACAGTGCATTAAGCAGTTCGTTGTGCCAGTTCTTGTGATTTTCAGTCGCGGTTCTCTTGATAATCTTGATCAAGTTCTTGTTTGTTGACTCTGCTAAGTCGTTGCCCTGGGGGTAATAACTAGCGGAATACTTCAGCTTTACTCCCTTCTCTAAGGCGAACTCACTCATCTCAAGAGAGGAAAAGTATGAAGTGTTATCAAAGACTAGACAATCAGGTATGCCAAAACGGGTGATGATATTCGAATTCAGAATGGCGATCACCTGACTTATGTTAACAGCTCTTAGCGCGGCGGCTTCAGACCATCGAGTAAAGTAATCAGTGGTTGTCACAATATACTTGTGTTGTTGTGAGGATGGAGGGTTAATAGAACCAAAGATATCAAGGCCCCATTGTTGGAAAGGAGAATCGACTAAAACGGGTTGCAAGGGAAAGGCCGTTTTTTGCAATCGCCCTGACGCTTTCTGACAAATGATGCATTTTCGGCACAAGGCGTGGGCGTCTCTAAAAAGCCTTGGCCAGTAATAACCGGATCTTAATACTTTATGAGCAGTGGTATCGCCATCGAAGTGACCACTAGCTTCTCCCGCATGCAACTCAAGCAAAACTTTTTCTGCTTCGTCCTTCTCAAGACAACGCATCAGTACGCCATCAAAATTATGATGAAACAGTATACTGTTAATTAGATGAAAGGAGGCAGACTTTAGTCTTAATTCTCTTCTCTTGGCAGGGTCAAGGTGACGGGGTGCTGATCCATGTTGAAGACAGTGTCTGATATCGTCGTACCAAGGACTCACTAGGTTTTGTGTGCAACAAATCAAACTGTGATCGTGTTGTTCTAGGATTGATGTGTCACTATCTTCTTGCTGTTCAGTTTCTGAATCAACTACCAACTTACACAATCCTTGGCCTCTCACGATCTGAGCTGGGGTAATTTCTAAGTCATACTCCTGCAAGGAGGTGACCAAGTTGGCTCTTTTCTCTCCTAACTCTTTTTGCACAAACAAGTTCCTAACGGCAGGGTAAGGGACAATGATCTTCATCCTTGACTTCAAAAGATAAGACCGGAAATGCTTAACTGCCTTGAACACAGCGTAGGCTTGCCGATCGACCGCTGGGTAATTAAGTTCAGCACCTTTGAAAGAAGATCTCATAAAGGCGATGGGTACTTCGTTGTTCTTGGAATTCTTCTGAGTTAGGACTGCGGCATAGGAACGATCAGAGGCAAAAGTGTAGAGTGTAAAATCTTTAGAGAAATCAGGGCTCATGAGAGACAGAGCTTCTATTATGGCCTTCTTTATAGCGTTGAAAGCTTGTTTTTCTGTGGGTCCCCAGTGATATTGGGTGTCTTTCTTAATCAATTTTTGGAGAGGCCTGACCATTTCGGAGAAACTGGGGACAAATCTCCTCACGAAATTAATCTGGCCTAGGANTTTGCGATAAGCATAAGTGCCCCACGGAGTACGGAAGGTAGTTTTTAATTGGTCTGACGGAGACATCAAGACTTGGTTGTATCCAGAGAAACCATCCAACAAGGATAGCCTCTCGGAACCAGATAATTGTTGAAGTATTTGTTCCATGGGAGGGACAGGATAATTATCTTTATCAGACGCTTTGTTGAGGTTCCGGAAATCGACACAAAGTCGAATCTCCCCATTTTTCTTCTACACTGGGACGAGGTTGGATACCCATTGGGTGTGTCTAACAGGAAAAATTATTTTAGCACCTAGGATTTTATTCAATTCTTTTTGTACGGTCGGTTCTAGTTTAGGATGCATTTTCCTCAGTTTCTGTTGGAAGGGAAAGGTTTGGGGCTTCATCGGGATGACATGCTGTATAATATTAGGATCGAATGTTTTAAGATCTTCGTAAGTCCAAGCAAAGACATCCTTAAATTCTTTAAATAATTTAACAAAATCATTTTTTTCTTGTGTAGAACATCCCAAGCCTAAGTTGATACACTGAGGGTTTTCACTAGTTCCTAAATTGACTTTTTCATAAGACAATGAGGAACTATTGGTTTTAGAATTGACCGTATTTTTAAATTTATCTTCAAAATCATAAAACTTTTCTAATCTAGCAATAGATTTGGGTATGGGATTTACCATGTCCGATAGAGCTTCAGGAGGTTTCGGATTAGATATTATCGTAAAGTCACGCAAATTGTCGTCGTGTGTTTGTTCATCTATCACAGCACCTTGAAAAGTTTCCTCCATGTGCAGAAAGTTAATGATCTGCTGATCATCATCAAATACTCTCCAGTTTGTGATATTATCAGGAATAGATGGTCGAAATAATAGCTCCACGGAGAATGTGTTTGGAGATAAGCCTTCTACAGGAAGAATTTTAGAGGCAACATTAGCTAGTAAATTTGCTTCGGTATTATTTAATCTAGAAATGGAATTTATATTAAAATCAGAAAAATTGTTTATTAAACTCCATACCTCAGACTGGTAACACTTGAGATGCGGGGAAAGACAATGGATGGAATTTCTCACTTGCCTGACCACTATCTCAAAGTCTTCGAATACAATTAGATTTTGAATGTGCATGTCCAAAGCTTTTATGAGACCTTGTAATAAAGCCTCATATTCTGCAATATTGTTAGTACATTCAAATTCTAATCTACAAGCCAATAATGTTTTGTTACCTGTCGGATCAATGATGATGTAGCCTGCACCAGCTCCTTCTTTAGACTTGGAACCATCGAAATATAAAGACCAAATTTGATTTTCAACAGGCTCACAGGACTGTTGGATTGAAGTTGTTGGTTGCGTACATGATTTGATCTTGGATTGTTGTTGCGAATTGTTGATAGGTGAAACTTCAGCCATGAAGTTTCCAAAGAAGGTTTCCATCCCTTAGACTTCAAGTGAATCTGTCGGAGGCGTATATGGTTCATTGGGGTCATTCAATTTTGTTACCGTGAACTTGAGGTAACGCTCACGATTCACCTTGATCTTGTTGGGCTTGTCGTTTTCTGGAAGCCATAAGTGAGACCAGTATGTTGCGAAGTAACCATGTAGCTGCTCCGACCAGTCCCTGCTCAAAAACATACCATACAATTCTGGAATATCCACCACAATTATATCAATAACCTGATGAACCTTTGGGTTAGACGATAATCTAATCAATACATTTTTCAATTCGCCTATAAATTTAACATCTGTTCGATCAAGTTGTATAATTTTCAAAGAAGATGGTTCTACTTCGGCATTAATCTTTTGGCAGAGTGACCAAGGCATCACATTTGACGATGCTCCTGAGTCAACCATACAATTATGCACATTTCTATATAAGATTTCGAAAGTTAAAAGAAAAGGAGGTACATTCTTGCGAGTGTTTAGAGATGTAGCTTGTGATTTCTTACTCACGTTTTCTAATGCTACTTTATCTACATTACTTGTGTTATTTACATTTTCTACATTATTTACATTTGGTACAGGAAGGCTTCCTTTATCTTGAGGATCAGGATTACTTTTTTTCGAAGTCTTCTGCGGGACTTTTCTTTGCACAACCTTATTACCGTTTGAACTACCATTCTTGCCATTGTCTAAAATATTTTGCAACATCTTCTGTAACAAAAATGGAAATTTCAACAACTCAAAAATAGAAATGTTAGCCCGTAATTTTTTAAGATCTTCAACAAC
>JZKD02S1442219.1:0-11012 GCA_000966675.3 Picea glauca
ATCTTTGACATGGGGAACAACTTAGAGGAACGCAAAAGTAATATTTTCTCTATTCGAAAAGTTATGGAAAAAAAAATACCCTTCTAGTAGATTCAACCACTTGTCTACACCATCTGTTTCTATCTGAACTTCAAATACAAGAATATCAAAGTTTATTTGTACCTTGAAGGGGGCGACGCCTCCGCTTGAAGAAGATGCGTCGCCTATTGGTAGCCGTCGAAGGATTTGTGCGAAACTATCCGTCATCTCGTTCCTTTGTTACGTGAGGGCTTATTCAAGCAACATTTTGAAAGGATCTCATGTCCCGCCATCTTTATTTTCTCCTGCCATGAGAGGTCGCTTGGGTGTGCGAGAGCTTTGGTCCTCAAGAGAAACAAGCTCGAGACCCAATTCTTTGTACTCTAACCTCGTTGGGGACATGCAATAAGACAAAAAGTGGCAGACCGCTCTGATACCACTCATCCAAATTTTATGAGTAGAATGAAATGAATACAAATTATTAACATATGCTTAACACAGAATAATAGAGATACAGTAAAACTGTTTTTCTAATCAATAAGGAAATAAGCTGAAACTGTAAAATGCAGCGGAAAACAAGCTTGCTGGAATGGTGGCGGCTCATCTTCGAGGAGAGATGTAACGACTGTGCTCATTCGCAAGAAGAAAATCACAATGAGGCTCTGAAGGCCTTTTTACAATAAACAGGAGTTTCAAAAACCCTATACATCCAAAAACCTAATCCTAGGAGATGAAGCGCCAAAAGTCATGTGTGCCCCATTTGGGTAAGTTAGTACATCAACTTCCCAGGGTCGTAACTTTTGCATACGATCTTCGTTTTAGGCATACAATAGCCCGTTGGAAAGATCTATCCGAGGACTACAATATTTGTCAAAAATTTCATGATGAAAATCAATGATTGTGACATACCAAAAAAAAAACGTCATTTAGGGCCTCAAAACGGCTCCGAAAGTTCAGGACCCGAAAAAACTGCTAAAAATAGTAAATTACAAAAATTGCCAGAAAGTTGTTTTGAGCCAGTTGGAAAAGGTGGGTGGCCACCGATATCCACCTGGATCAAAATATGTCAAAACAAGAAAATTAATCATCTACTCAGTAAGAGATCATCTCTTACCTCGTATTGCCAACTTAAAGACATCTTATGATATGTATGAAGCATTAAAAGAAATGTTTGAAAGTGACAATACCCTTAGAGATCTTACCTTGAAGAGCCAACTTCAAAGTATCAAGATGAAGAAAGGTGACACAATTTCCATCTTCTTTATGAAGTTATTAGAGATCAAAGAACAACTAGAGACCATCGGAGAAATCGTGTCTGATAGAGAACTTGTCTTAACTACTCTCAACAACCTTTCAAAAAACGTGTGAGCCTTTCCTTCATAGTATCAGTGGAAGAGAAGCTCTACCAACCTTTGATTGTATATGGATAGATTGTACTCAAGAAGAACTTAGACTTAGAAATAGAGGAGTGGAAGATTCCTTAGAAGAAAGTCATGCTCTTGCACTTCATACAAAGAAAGGAGGAAAATTCAAAAGAAATTTCAGGCAAACATTTAAAGGTGAAAAGCCTTCATTAAACCCAGTTTATCAAAGAAGAGATGCTTCAGAAATTCAGTGCTTTAGTTGTGAAAATTATGGAAACTATGCAAGAAACTGTCCAACCAAGAAGAAGGGAAGACAATATGCTTCCACCGTTGACATTGATCCAGACCCACCACAAAAGAATGAAGAGAAGAGAGAGGAGAACTACTTCCTCTAAAACTAAAGCATGACTACAAACCAGGTAAATCAATTGATTTCAAATTTTATAGTTGATTGCATTTTTGAATAAATCCCTAGTATGGGCTCCCTCACAGACTTGGACCATTATCCATGGTATGAGAGTCCAAACCATATTTAATTGAGTATTATGCGAGAACAAGTAGAGACGTTGTCCTTAAAGAAGAGATATCCATTCAACAAACCTAGAGAACCTCAGATGGAGATTGAAAGTAAGACAATACCTTCTCCCCCTTCAACAACTTAGAGGGGGACAAACATGATTCAAGTTGATCTAGTTGCAGTAGTTGATATGTTCAAAGATATTGCAGTAGGACATAAAAGGCCTACCTAGACCCACTCTGCAAGAGGCAGAGAAACATACAAGCCTCTCAAGGCACATCCCGAGAAAGCAAAAGAGATTTTCGAGCTATCCTTCAATCATGAGCCACCTCGTTGATGTTGAGCCTCCTTGTCTTAGAGAAGCAACATGAGAACATATATGGAAAGATTCCATAATAGAAGAATACCAATATATCTTAAAAAATGATGTATAAGATATTATTCAGAAACCAGAAGGGAAGTCTCTGAAAACTTCCAAGTAAAGAAAGCGTATAGTTGACAAGAAGTGCAAGAAATACAAAACTAGTGGACTCTCACAAACAGAGGGAGTTGTCTATGATGAGACACTTGATTCAATGAGACCATTACATTTCCATCGATACTACCATTCATGAGTTGGAAACATTATCAGATGAATGGATTCTTGATGAGCTTAAATCTCAACAAAGAGTATTGTTGATCCAAAACCCATACTATTACAGTGTTGGTGACGAGAGCCTGATTTTGATGACTTATTCATAAAGCCTTGTTGGATACTTCTGAATTCGAGATGAAGAATCTAAGTATGATGCACTACTTCTTGAGAAATAATTATGACAGAAAACCGATGAGATTTTACTGAGTCAAGCAAAATATACAGTGAAAATATTAAGGAAGTTCAGTATGACAGAATGCAAAATCCACCATGATAGATTTAAAAAAAAAGATCGATCCGCAACTCATTGGATCACTGATGTATCTGGTTAACACCAAACTTGATTCATGCCATGCAGTGAATGTTCTTAGTTATTTCATGAGTCAACCAAGACAAACTCACCAGCCAACAAAAAAACATGTATTGAGACATATACAAGGCACAATTGGATATAGCCTAAGATATGCCCTCCAATGTGAACTTGAGTTTGTAGGATATGTCAATTCAGATTGAGCAGAAAGTACAGTGGACCGGAAGAGCACATCTGGTTGTTGCTCTTYCGTGAAGTTTTCCATAGTTTCTTGATGCAKCAGGAAACAAAACTCTATGGCCTTGAGTACCACAGAGGCAAAATATATAGCATTAAGTGTGCGAAGCAATGTGGCTTCACAARCTTTTGATACATTTACTTGACCATGAGATGGATCCTATAATGATAACCAAGATCCGTGTGTAAAGCTCCTTGAGAACCCAATATTTCCYGATGGATCGAACGATGAGATGTATCCTTATATCAGAGATATGATGCAGAAGAAAACTGTACASATGCAATACCTTCCTACACATGAGCAGATTGCAGACATCTTCACCAAACTAACTTGGTGAAGAATGCCTCCCTAGTTGAGAGGGAGTGTTGATGACTCCAGCCAAGACAAAATTCAAAGTACATCCATGTGAGACTTAGCATGATGAAGAATGCCTCCCTAGCTAAGAGGGAGTGTTGATGATTGCAGTTATGTGAGACATTCTCCATCTTACAAACCTATGAGATGTTGACCATTGCAACTATTTGAGACTTTCTCCAGCTTACAAACCTGAGAGAAAGCCCCTGTGAAGGGTGTGTGGTTCCTATCTGAGACAGAGATGAAACGTAGAGATGACCTCCTCCATTATGAGAGTTGATAAGAACTCCAGATGATTCTCTGGTGAGAAAGGCGACTTGCAGAGTTGGACGTGCCTATGGCTGAGCATAAGGTGAATGTTTGAAATCCCAAAATGTTGGGTGCATCATCATGAGAACATGAATGAAGATGATGTGTTAGCCTCCTCTAAGAAGAAGAGTTGATGAGAAACTCCAGATGACTCTCCTATGTAATGCAGTGGGAAAGAAGATCTGTTGAGTGGATGTGCATGGGGATGCACACAGGTGAACGTGACCCTAGTGGCTAAGCACTAGTGAAGAAGTGGTTCTTCTGTGTAATGCAGTGAGCCAGTGATATGGACATCCCTATGGATGTGCCCCTAGTGGATGAACACTAATGGGTGTATAAGATCCCTTGCTATATTGTTAAAGAGTTAGACCTACATGTAACCCTAATTGTAATGTAAAGAGTACAAGTCGGCCCCACCTTAATGTGACTGGTAATTAATGTAAAAGATAATTAATATGGTTAATATTAATTATATTATGAGCTAGTGAGGTTGGTCTTGTTGTGCCAATAGACACTTATGTTGACAGGTTCAGTCTAGTATAAGTAAAGGTAAATTCCCCATTGAGGAATATATCTTTCAAGTGACTTTGGAAATTTCAGCAAGTACACCTTCTTGGGAAAAGTGCGCACCTCTCTTGGCCACTAGTAATCTAGGGTTTGAGAACCCTCTTGTGTGCTAGGTTTTTCTTGGTGGTGAAGGTCTTTCTCTTGAAGAATATAGTAAAGGATTTGGCTAGTTTTTCTTCCCTTGTTGAGAAGGGTTTCCTAGGATACTTCTTGTGTTCTTGTGCATGGTGCTTCTTCTTGTGATCTTGGTTTCTGCAACATTAATGGTTATGGTTAAATGCTAAAAATGGAATGAACTTCATGCTTAACCTTTCTCATTAAAAACAAAAAAACACCCAGCTCATGGGAATTCACACGTTCACCTTGTCCTCAGCCATAAGTACTTCTAGCTCAACAGATCTTCTTTCTCATTGCATTACATAGGAGAATTATCTGGAGTTCTTCTCAACTCTCTGTAAGGAGGAGGCCATCACTATGTTCCAGTTCTATCTCAGATAGGAACCACACACCCATCTCAGGGGCTCTCTCTCAGGTCTATATCCTGGAGGATGTCTCACGTAGTTGTAATCATCAACACTCCCTCTCAGCTAGGGAGGCATTCTCCACCAGTCCAAGTCTCTCACGGAAATACTTGAACTTTGTCTTGGCAAGCGGTTTGGTGAAGATATCTGCGATCTGCTCATGGGTAGGAATATAATACTCATGTATTGTCTTCCTCTGCACCATGTCTCTGATATAGTGATATTTTATCTTGATGTGTTTTGATCTGTCATGAAACACAAGGTTCTTAGAGAGCTTCACACATCTCTGGTTATCACAATGAATAGTAGTAGAATCCATCTCATGATCGAATAAGTTAGTCAGAATTTTGTGAAGCCACACTGCTTCGCAGACTGCTACACTCAATGCAATGTACTCTACCTCTGTGGTACTCAATGCCACAGAGCTCTATTTTCTGCTACACCAGGAAACCATGGAAGACCCTAAAGTGAAGCAACAACCAAAGGTGCTTTTCCTATCCATTGTGCTCTCTGCCCAATCTGCATCAACATATCCCTGCAAGCTCAAGTCTACATTGGAGGCATATCTTAGGCCATAACCAATTATGCCTCTTAAGTATCTCAATACATGTTTTGTTGTTATCCACTGTGTTTGTCTCGGTTGGCTCATAAACTGGCTAAGCACATTCACTGCATAGCATATATCCGGTCTGGTGTTAACCATATCCATTAGTGATCCAATCAACTGTCTGTATAAGTGTGGATCTATCTCTCCTGAATCAATATCACTCATCTTCTTCAAATCCATCACCATTGGAGTGGGCATGGACTTGCATTATGTCTTACCGAACTTTTTCAATATCTCCACAGTATATTTTCCTTGACTCAGAAAAATCTCATTTGTCATTTGCCATACTTCTAGTCCCAAGAAGTAGTGCATCAAGCCCAAATCCTTCATTTCAAATTTAGCAATCAATGCTCATTTGCATTCAGCAATGAGTCTCTCTAAACTGGTGAGGAAAAGGTCATCCACACATAGGACCAAGATCAAACACTCATTGCCATCAATGTGATAATATAAGTTTGGATCAACAACACTTTTGTTGAAGCCCAAACTCATCAACAATCCATCCATTTTCTCGTAGCAAGCACATGGTGCTTGCTTTAGACCATATAAGGCTTTCTTCAACTTGCACACATGAGATCTTTCGTTGCGCATAACTAATCCTTTTGGCTGCTCGGTATAAAATTCTTCCTCAATTTCAACATCGAGAAAGGTTGTCTTTACATACATCTGGTGTAGCTTCCAACCCATGGAAGTAACTAGTGAAATGATAGAACATATGGAAGTGTATCGGGCTACTGGAGAAAAAGTCTTGTCATAGTCAACTCCCTCTACTTGTGAGAACCCTCTGGCTACAAATCTCACTTTGTATTTTTTGATGCTTCCATCAGCTGCATGCTTGATTTTATAAATCCATTTGGAAGTCACTACAGACTTTCCCTCTCGTCTTGGAACAATATCCCATACATCATTTTTCAATATAGATTGATATTCTTTTGTCATGGCATCTTGCCATACTTGTTCACTTGAAGCTTCTCCATGACACGATGGCTCTGAGTCAATGATGTGGGTCATGGCTGAAAGGTAGCTTGAGAATCTCTTTGGTCTCTACCTCTCTCTGGTTGTTCCTTGGGAGGTTTTATGTCCCTCTGCTTCTTGTAGAGTTTTTCAAGCCCAAGTAGGCCTTTTATGTCCAATTTTAATATCTCTGGGCATGTCACTTGGAACAACTGGATTGGTTGGAACAACTGGATCAACTGGAGCTACTGGAATAATATTTGTCTCCCTCTGAACTACTGAAGGGGGAGAAGGCATTGTCTCACTATCAATTTCCATCTGAGATTCTCTAAATCTTTGGAAGGCTACTTCTTCTTCAAAAGTAACATCTATGCTTATTTCAATTTGTCTTTGACCAGGAATGTAGATTCGATATGCCTTTGAGGATTCACTGTATCCTACAAATGTGCCCTATCTCCTTGAAGGTTCTAGCTTGGATCTCTTCTCTTTGGGTACATGAAAATATACTGGACACCCAAATATTATGAAGTGTCCAATCTCAAGCTTCACTCTGGTGAAGTCTTCTTCTGGAGTAATGTTCTTCAAGATCCGATGATGACTTCTGTTTTGAACATACATTGCTATCATACATGCTTCTGCCCATAGAGTCACAAGTAGACTCTGATCATGTATCATTGCTTTGGTTGCCTCGATGATAGTTTTGTTTTTCCTCTTTGCAATCCCATTTTGTTGAGGGTTGTAAGGAACTGTGAACTCCCTCTTGATCCTTTCTTCAATATAGAAGTTGTTGAAGTCTTTGGAGGTGTATTCTCCTCCATTATCTGATCTAATAATTTGATTTTTCTTCTAGTCTGGATCTCAACCTGATCTTTGAATTCTTGAAATTTTGCAAGGAATCCATCCTTGTTCTTCAGGAAGTAAATCCAAGTTTTCCAGGAGTGATAATCTATGAAGAGTACATAGTACAAGTAACCATTAAGAGATGCAACAATCAATGGCCCACACACATATGAATGTATCAAGTCCAAGATTTCTTTATATATATTGTCACTGCTTAAGAAGGATCCTTTAACATTTTTTCCAAGAGCACAACCTTTGCAAACACCTTTATGACGAATTTGTATCTTTGGAAGACTTGTTACCATTTTCCCTAGAGCTAGGAGAGCTCTATAATGAATGTGAGCAAGTATTCTATGCCATAGCTCACTCAAGATAATAATGTCATGTAGTAGGGCCTGGACTGGTTTGATGGTTAATCTGTACAAGTTATTTTCTCGGACACCAATTACCTTGGCATAATTTATATGAGAGTCTTTGTGCCATGCAAGAACTCTTCCTTCTGAGAAGGTAACCTTGTAGCCTTTGTCCTCCAAGGCAGAAATGGAGACAAGGTTCCTCTTCATTACGGGTACACATAGTACTTCTTTTAATTGAAGCTGCATATATGAATCTAGTTGGAAGGTAGAAGTTCCAAACCCTCTCACATTATATCTGGCATCATATCCAAGGACAACATGTAGATGTGTCTCTTTCTCAACAAAATTTGTTAGGTGATCTCTAAGACTGATCATGTGCCTGGAGGCACCACTGTCAATTAACCAAGCATTATCATTGGTAGGGACCATACATGAGAGTGTTGAGATGTTGATGTCTTCATCTCCTTGAGGTCTTGTCTTCCTGGAACTAAGTTTGCTTGATCCATCAAGATTGTCTTCCATCATGATTTTGCTCATTTTAATTTTGGATTCTTCACAAACCCTTGTCAACTAGGCTAGAAAACCTAACGACTATGCTAGGCTAGCACTTTTAGGTTTTGTTGGACTTATGACTGCCAACAATAATCCTTTGAAAGATAGGATAACACTAGTGAGTTGAATAGCTCCTTCAAAGAGTTGCAGAAACCCAATTCTAAATTTTTCTGTAGAAATTAGAAAAACCCTAGAAACCCTAGGGCCAAAAAGTCAAAATGCTTGGAATTGCAATCTAAGATTTGTTGTAGGTGTGTTGAAGGAGGTCGTAAACACCTATGCTCTTTTTATCCCCAACGTCCAAGTGCCAAGTGTTTAAACCTCTCAGAAGGGTAGGCCATACGAAATTTCTGGAAACCCTAGGAGGGTCATACAGTTTTTGCAATAGAGAGAAAATGGTTGAAATTTGTTTGTACAATGGGTTCTTCAAGACCTATGCTCTGATACCATGTTGATTTTTCAATAGTAAAGGTTTAAGCATGAAGTTCATTCCATTTTATCATTTTACTTAAACCATAAACAATTGTGTTGCAACAACTAAGATCATAAGAAGAAACACCATCCACAAGTACACAAGAAGTATCCTAGGAAGGAAAACCCTTCTCAACAAGGGAAGAAAACCCAACCAATTCTTTGTTATATTATTCAAGAGAAATACCTCCACCACCAAGAAATCCTAGCACACAAAAGGGTTCTCACAAACCCTAGAAGACTAGCGCCCAAGAGAGGTGTGCAATTTTCCCAAGAAGATGTACTTGCTGAAATTTCCAAACTCACACTTGAGATATGATTCCTCAATGGGGAATTTACCTTTACTTCTATTATAATCAACCTGTCAAAAGAAGTGTCTATTGGCACAACAGGGCTGACCTCACTAGCTCACAATATAATTAATAATTACCAGATTAATTATCTTTTACATTAAGGTGGGGCCGACCTATACCTTTTACATTACAATTAGGGTTATAGGTAAGTCTGACTCTTGAACAATATTACAAGGGATCTCATACACCCACTAGTGCTCAGCCACTAGGGGCACATCCATAGGGATGTCCATATCTCTATCTCACTGCGTCTCACAGGAGAACCACACTCACTAGTGATCAACCACTCAGATCACATTCACCTGTGCTCATCCACATGCACGTCCAACTCATCAGATCTTCTTTCCCACTGCATTACACAGGAGAGTCATATGGAGTTCATCATCTCAACTCTTTGCTCAGAGGAGGCTAATACATCGTTTTCATCGTTGTCTCATAACAATGCACACAACTCATGGGAATTCACATGTTCACCTTGTGCTCAGCCACAGGTACGTATAACTCAACAGATCTTCTTTCTCACTGCGTTACACAGGAGAATCATCTGGAGTTMTTCTCAACTCTTTGTAGGCCATCACTACGTTCMAGTTCTATCTCAGATAGGAACCACACACCCATCTCATGGGCTCTCTCTCAGTTTTGTATCYTGTAGGATGTCTCACGCAATTGTAATCATCAACAAAAATGATCTAAATGAGGGAGGGAAGAGGATATAAGCGGGAGTCGAGTACTTTTTTTCTGAACTTATCATTGGACAGTGAAYGTGAGGGTTGAAAATGAGATCTCAAGGGTCGAACCTCCTACTTGTTTTCCATTTCCATTGGTCCACAATTTAGTGGACATTATAGGACATTATTATTTGCCCATTAGGCTAGGCTGAACGATGCACGTCTCATTCTCATTCCRGRAGGTTTAAGTTTTTCATTATAGGAGTTCCATCTATGTTCAAAACTCATCTAGGTTTTATAGGGTAATCCCTCCAATTTTACTCTCGGTCTCCTTGGTGATAAGGTTGAGCAAGTAAATATAAATTCAACCCTGGGTCTCCTTGGTGATAAGGTTGAGCAAGTAAATATAAATGAGTAATTCTATGAATGAAATTGATATATTTTACCTTATTTTGCACACATAACAATTGTGAAATAAATGTGGTACATAAAGTTTTGTAATGTATGGTGAGATTCTCCTAATATAGAAAAAAAGTGGACATTATTATCTTTGTTAATTCTCACAAGAAGAAAGACAAGGTTGAGCAAGTAAATATAAATGAGTAATTCTATAAATGAAATTTATATATTTTACCTTATTTTACATACATAACAATTGTGAAATAAATGTGGTACATAAATTTTTGTAATATATTATTAATTTTAGTTATAATGTTTATTGATGTGATGGTATTCTTCGTTATTTTGGTATTAATGTTAAGATGCAAGTCTTTGAGTGAATGTGTTAATATTCTCTCTCACTTTGATACTAACATTGTCGATTGTTCGTTGCTTTCCTTATATTGGTTATACATAGATATGCCCAACATGAATTGTTCAACTCACCACAAAGGACTTAACATGAATTGTCTACTTAGATGTGTAATTTGAGTCCTAATTAGGACTTCAACCCATATTAAACTTAGACTTATACACAAACATAATTAATTGATCTAGAAATTGAAATAACAGGAGCAAACAAACAAGTAACAACAATGACACACAATAAACTCATACACATAATGTATATTGTGAACCCAAGTACATAAAGAAAACCCACTTAAAAAAATAATGTCCATTATAATGAAAAGGTTACAATGGTTCAACTAGTATAACGAAAGAGGTTATAATGAAAAGGTTACAATGGTTCAACTAGGCTGAGCAGAGTTTCAATTTGTTGAAACGAAAGATTACAGAGCAACCAATTCTGGTGTTGCCAGATTTTCAAAAGACATTTCAGGTGCAATGCGATGCAAGCGGGTTTGCCATCGGAGCGGTCTTGAGTCAGGAAGACAAACCGATTGCATATTTCAGCGAGAAGCTGAATGAGGCAAAGAAAA
>JZKD02S1442230.1:8960-21831 GCA_000966675.3 Picea glauca
GGGCGAAAAAGGTATGATTGTGAAATTAGATCTAGCAAATGATTTTGACAGAGTAAGGCATGATTTTTTATTTAAGGTAATGCAAAAGTTTGGCTTCAATGTTTCTTTCATCCAATGGATTAAGGCTTGTATCGGGTCTCCTTGGATTGCTTCGTTAGTCAATGGTCAAGCAACGGACTTCTTTCAGGCATCCAGGGGGATTAGACAGGGATGCTCGTTGTCCCCGCTTCTCTACGCCATTCAAGCTTCAACACTAAGCTTTCAACTAGAACATTGTCACTCCCAACAGGAATTAATGTTTATAAAAATTGCAAGAGGGGTCAAAGATATAAACCATGCTCAATTTGTCGATGATACACTCCTCTTGGGAGGGGTTAGTACCATTATAGCTCGCAAATTTAAGCAATAGCTAGATCTTTACAAGGAAGCTTCTGGGAGCCAAATAAACCACATGTAGAGTCAAATTTGAGCGTATTTCATATTTGGGCATCACGATTGCTTTCAGAATACATTGTCTGAGCTTCCATTTGGTCAGATCATTGTTGACCTATGGAGGATCTTCCATGCATTCATCAAAAGAAGGGTTTGTACTAACATCAATATCGCCATGAGTCAGAGTGCATGAAGGGCCAACTAGGGAAGATGAGTGAGAGCCTCGACCTCCATCGTTGGGTGTCAAATTGTAGGGAGGGGGGGAAAACCCCGTTGAGGGCTCCATGCGAGATCAACAAGACCAAAGCTTAGGGTTTCAGAGAGGCGAAGCCTGATATTGTATCTTCTTATATCCTAACACCTTACAAGATGAGAGTTAAAAATAATAATGAAAGATTTAGATTCTTTTGCATTCACAATAAATGATATCTAACACTTAAACATTATAGTTTATATAATATTTTATTTAATATTAATTATAATTTACTACAAGTATAACTAATATTTTATAAATTTAATGTTGAATTTAAAACTAAACAAACAAATTTAAAAATTATATATATGTCATCATCATCATCATCGTATGTGTTTGTTATCCTCCCCACTTGGGTTCAATTCCCGCAAGTGAGCTCATAATGAGTATATTGTTGTAATAATGAGTATATTGTTGCAATGGCTTTGAGCCTAGTTGTTGTCTAACCTTGTGCCTTGGAGATTTTAGGGTTTACCTTGAATATCATCCTTGAAACGAGGGAACGTACTCATTGTTTCCGAGGTTTATAACTTGGAAACACACACAAACAATAATGCTAAAAAATGATTTCATTATTACTTCTTTGTATAACCATTAAAATTACACAGTATTAGAAGTTATATTTTCACACACCTATATTATATTAAAAGAAATTTAAAAAACATAGCAAGAAAAATATATTTTATTAACTAAAAGTTGATTCAATATGTTTTAAGAATAAAATAAATAAATACATTCTATCACATATTTTCAGTTTATCTCTCTATATAATCATTAAAACATCAAATGTGGGTACGCATTGAATTCAAAATTAGATCATGCATTAACAACTATCCACATTTCATACTTTTAGTGAGTCTATAACAAGAGAAATGAGAATATATAAAAATAATGTATTTATATATATTCCCTCATGAACATTCAACACAATTTAAAACACTATTTTTTTTTCTTAAATGTATTAACATTATAAAAATACTATCATATTCCAAAGTGAATATATTCCAAAAACAAATTCATTATGATCTTAATAATGAGTAGAAGTAGTGATAATATGAAATACTTTATTTATTATTCCAAGAATATTGGGCATATCTTTAAAAGATCTTTAACTTATATGAAGTTTATATGTAATTAATTATTGTTAAATAAAAATAGGATTTATAGTTATATTTGACTTGTATGAATTCAACAAATATTGTTAACTCAATTTATTGAAATTTTATTTACTATTAAATTTCCTATTAATAATAATCTTTTTTTTCTTTTCTTATGAAGCCAATTTTAGACTCCATATTTACTTTGATGATGTAGTTAATAAACAACAAACTTATCCCATTAATTGTATGTCCATAAATTATTATTTTTAAAGTATAAATATGACCATAAAATAATTTTTTTTATAAATCTTATTTTTACTTTAAAATGAAATTCTTAAAAAAAAAATTGAATTCACAAAAGTTAAAGTTGAAAAAACTAAAAAAAATTACAATTTTCGTGTAAAACAAACTAAAAACCTAAAAATCAAATGACAAATAACATATTTACTTTTACTTTGTGAAATAGAAAATTCAGAGACAAAGCTAGTAAGTTCTTTGTTAACTTACTCATTGTAATCTATCCTTACAACATTTGGAGGAGTAGATGGATCAGTGTAACAATAAAACTTTAAATTAATGAATTTCAAATATAAGTAATTCTCAACGTACACTCTATCTTGGTGAGTCACACACCAATATATTTGTAACCAAAAAAACTACCACCTTGACTCACTCCTTACCCTTCTCAATTTCAAATATCAACATCACAAGATAAATAAAAACCCATGAATCAATATCAAAGTATCATTTGGGTCTCCTTGGATTGCTCCGTTAGTCAATGGTCGAGCAACAGACTTCTTTCAGACATCCAAGGGGATTAAACAGGGATGCTCATTGTCCCCGCTGCTCTACGCCATTCAAGCTTCAGCACTAAGCTTTCAACTAGAACACTGTCGCTCCCAATAGGAATTAATGGGCATAAAAATTGCAAGAGGGGTCAAATATATAAACCATGCTCAATTTGTCGATGATACACTCCTCTTGGGAGGGGCTAGTACCATTATAGCTCGCAAATTTAACCAACAGCTAGATCTTTACAAGGAAGCTTCTGGGAGCCAAATAAACCACACGTAGAGTCAAATTTAAGCGGATTTCATATTTGGGCATCACAATTCCTTTCATAATACATTGTCTAAGCTTCCATTTGGTCAGATCATTGTTGACCTATGGAGGGTCTTCCATGCATTCATCAAAAGAAGGGTTTGTACTAACATCAATATCGCCATGAGTCAGAGTGCATCAAGGACCAACTAGGGAAGTCGAGTGAGAGCCAATCGACTCACGGGTATACTCCCAAGCGGTCCTGGTCTGGGTACACCTACCCAATATGTCAATCCATTGTTGGAACCATTCCTCCCTGCAAACTATAAGCAACAGGATTGGAAGATTTATTGACAAAGCGGATCCAAAAGACCAATACTCTTGCACTCGGATCTGCATAGAAGTTGACCTGGAAGCGGGCCTTCCTGAAGCTATCAAGTTAAATTTCGGGGATTGGCAACATTACTAAAAATTGGACTATGAGCAATTGTCGTTTAAGTGTCGCAACTACCATTAATACAAACATTTCCAAAAACAATGCCCAAAAATCCAGATTATGCTCTAAGAGAAAGAAGCAGGAGAAGGATGGCAGCAAGTGAAAAGATTCAAAGCAAATCCCAACCATAACTCCAAAAAGGAAAAGAAAAATAAAAAAGGACAAAGTAATATGGAAAACAACTTCACAGTACCTGGGAATCAAGAGAATGAATCACTTAACAATGAAAATATAGCAGAAAAACAAGACAAACCAAAAGTGACAAACCATGATAACAAAGAAACTCCTCCACAACTTGAACCAAGAGAAATCCCTGAATCCCAACTATCAGAGACAGAGGAAGAGACATCGGAAGAAGCCCAGGGGGAAGCAGATATTGGATTATATCAGAACCTCTCGAAACCAACTACCAGAGGAAGGAAAATGGAAAAAGAAAGAAGAGAAAGGGAGACATATAAAGACAAACTCCAAGGGTCTCAACCAACTCTAGAAACAATGTTAAATCCAAGAAGCACAAGGAACCAAGGGAAACCCTCTCACAGGACGCCCTCCAACCCAAAAGGCAAGTAATGAAGATAGTCTCTTGGAACTGTAGGGGTTTAGGAAGCCAAAGGAAAAAAGAAGCAATGAAAGATCTAATCTGAATCTCAAACCCAAATTTACTACTAGTCTAGGAGACTAAACTGGAGGAATCTGAATTTCTCCAAACTAGTGCAATGTTTTGGAGCAAAGGAGCAGCTGCAGTGATCAGTGCCAGAGGAGCCTCTGGAGGTACCAGATCCATGTGGAACTCTTCTACCTTCGAACTAGTGAAGATAGAGCATTATACCCATTGGATTATCACCATCCTTCTTCATAAGGATTCAGGTATCCAGGTTAGCATTTTTAATCTTTATGTCCCTGTTCTCCTCGAGGAAAAAAAAGATTGTTGGAATAAATTAAAATAGTTTCTTAGCATGCATCAGATTGAGAATTTAATCCTTGTCGGGGATCTCAATGCCACTTTATCCCAAGGGGGAAAATAAGGGGAACCATTGTAAGAGATCCTATTCGAGAATGGGTTGAGGATATAATTCTTGACTGGGAACTAGAAGATATAAAACCTGCTAGAGGAAAATACACTTGGTCTAATAAAAGAAATGGACCCGGGCACATAGCAGCAAGATTAGACAGATTCTTGGTCCAAAGCTCCTTCCTCCTTTTAGGCCTCAACGCTGAGTCTAAGATCCTAACTTTCAGTCCTTCTGACCATAAGCCAATATTATTAGATATCACCAAAGAATCCTCCCTGGGTCCGATTCCTTTTAGATTCAGTCCATCCTGGATTCATCATGAGGAGTTTATCGATCTGGTCACCAGAGTATGGAAGGTTCCATTTTCAGGTTCACCCTTTTTTTCATGGGAAGAAAAACTTTGAAAACTGAAGAGGGCTCTCAAAACCTGGGAAAAATCTTTGAAATCCCCTCCAGCCCAAAGAATGGAAGCCCAACATCATTTGGAAGTATACCAACTAAATATGGAAGAAGGAAATATAAGTCTAGACAAGCTGGAAAAAGAAACAGACCTTCATAGGAAACTTCACTCGGCATGTAAAGAGGAAGAAGAATATTGGCGACAAAAGTCTCGAAGTCTTTGGCTAAAAGCTGGGGATAAGAACACATGATTTTTTCACAAGCAAGCAGAAACTAGGAAAATTACAATTATGTCAAGGAAATCCAATTTCAAAATCAGATTGTCAATGACTTCGAAGGAATCAAGCAAGCTGCTCATACCCACTTTAAAGGGATTTACACTGAAGATTATGCCACAGAAGTTCATCAGCAATTCCTCAATTTGATCCCTTTAGTCATCAAACCACGATCCAATCAACAACTTATAACTTCAGTCACTTTAAAAGAAGTTAAATCATCCTTGGACAGTCTGGGCCTTGATAAAGCTCCAGGGCCTTACATATTTAGAGCTTGTTTTCTTCAAGTCTGTTGGTCGATCATAAAGCATGACTCACATAAATTGGTGTTAAAGTCACAAAAGTGCCACAAAGATTGGGGGAAGCACTAATTCTGCGTTCTTAGCTTAATTCCTAAAGAAAAAGGAGCCTTATCTTTTGACAAATTCCACCCAATTTCCTTGTGCAATATAGGCTATAAAATTATCACAAAAGTAATCGCCAATCAACTCATGGGTATACTCCCAGCAATCATTCCAGAGAACCAAGGTGGATTCATCAAAGGAAGGCACATAACTGACAATATAATCTCGGTTCAAGAAGCAATCCACTCAAGCATGCAACGGGGCAAAAAAGGTATGATTGTGAAATTAGATCTAACAAATGATTTTGACAGAGTAAGGCATGATTTTTTATTTCAGGTAATGCAAAAGTTTCGCTTCAATGTTTCTTTCATCCAATAGATTAAGGCTTGTATCGGGTCTCCTTGGATTTTTCTGTTAGTCAATGGTTGAGCAACAAACTTCTTTCAGGCATCCAGGGGTATTAGATAGGGATGCTCGTTGTCCTCGCTGCTCTACGCCATTCAAGCTTCAACACTAAGCTTTCAACTAGAACATTGTCGCTCCCAACAGGAATTAATGGGCATAAAAATTGCAAGAGGGGTCAAAGATATAAACCATGCTCAATTTGTCGATGATACAYTCCTCTTGGGAGGGGCTAGTACCATTATAGCTCGCAAATTTAACCAGTAGCTAGATCTTTACAAGGAAGCTTCTGGGAGCCAAATAAACCACAGGTAGAGTCAAATCTTTGGATAGAACTGCAAGCCAATGGAAATGGTGGAAATATCTCGAATTCTGGAAATGGAAGGGGAAACTCAATGGGAGTCTTTCAAATATTTAGGAGTCCCCATATTCAAATCCAAGCCTAAACCTTCTCACCGATCTCCTATAATTGACAAGATAAAAAACAGAATTCAAGCTTGGGGGGCCTCTTGGCTAAACTTGGCAGGGAAGCTAGTTCTCCTTAAGTCGGTCTTGGCCAGTATCCCAATTTATCAAAGCTCCATTATGTTAGCTCCCACTGGATTCATAAGCCAAATCAAGTCTCTTTTCAGAAGATTTCTCTGGAAAGGAGGCAATCAGAATGAAAACAAATTGCATCTAGTCGGTTGGGGGAAAGTAACAAAACCTTACTCAGAAGGCAGTCTTCAGATAAGAGACCTGAGATCTCAAAATCTGGCACTAGGGGCCAAACTCCTTTGGAAAATGGTCTCTGCAAAACTCATGTGTGGCAAGAACACCTTATGGAAAAAATACTACTCTGGTGCTAGGAGGAATTACCTCAATACAAACCCTAAAGTCTCAAAAGGATCACCAATATTCACAGTCTGCCAAAAAGCTTCTGGTTTCTTCATTTCCCCCCTAACCTGGATACCTGGAAATGGGGAAAACATTTGAATATGGGAGGATTTGATCCTGGGAGAGCCTCCATTAGATTCCATTCTGAGCACCACCAATATCAAAGAGTTCCTTCACGCCCAACATTTATTTACGATTTGGGATATCTCAAATTGGCACTCTGATGAAACCAAAATCTGGAAAGAATGGAACCTTCCGAGAAGTCCAAGTTACCTGAACAACGAAGAAACTCAGTTAATCACTCTATTCTAGGGGAAATTACCGATTGTTGCAAACAAGAAAGACTGTAGGGGATGGGGACATCAGTCCGGAATGTACACAGCTTCAGAGGGTTATAAGCCAATCAAAGCAATCCCGTACTCTTCCCCCAACGCATCCCTGTTGAAAGAAGTTTGGAGGTTCAAATGCATCTTGAAAATTGACATGTTCATCTGGATGCTCGTGCATAATGCCATCCTCACTGGCGACAACCTCAAAAAAAAGGGATGGGAAGGCCCCACGCGTTGTCCCTTCTGCGTCTCAAAGGAAGAAATTGTGGCACATATATTGTTGAACTGTTCATATGCTCGGGAGGTTTGGAATCTGGTGTTAGCCCCTTGGACAAATCAAGTCCCTCTCTCGGATGAGATATCCAACCTTCTTCTCAGTTGGCAGGCTTTGTGCCCCTTCTCCCTCACGAAGAAAGACCATCTAAAAAGTTGTTGGGGGTACCTTCCCAAGTTTATTTGCTGGAAAATCTGGTTAGAACGCAACGCACGAATCTTCAAAGGGAAAATTGCCAGTGAGGCCCAAGTGATTGCAAAAGCTAAAGCAATGATAGGGGACTTTCTATCATCCATCCATTTGCCAACAAACAAAGGTAGGTTAACTCCCAATGAGGAAGACTCGATGTCAAGCCTTATTCCAAGTACTTTGAAAGTGATAATTGCTCATGAGCCCCCTATATTCCAATGGGAAATCAGGTTGGATCCTTCAACCTTCACAATGTGGCTCAATTCCCTTCAAAGGCATAGTCTATTCTTCGACAGAGATTCTAAAGGAAACCCCGGTGAGGCTAGCGGGGGAGGGGTGATTATTGATCCCGAGAAAATAAAGGTACTCTCATATTCTTGGGGAATCGGTAAGAACGCAAATAATATAGTTGAAGCCTTAGCCTCTGGCAAGGATTGTCTCAAGCCCAAATCATGAACATTACAGATCTCAATGTCTTTGGAGACTCTCGTATCATTATTCAAGCCCTCTCTTCTAAGAACCTTACCAGTCACATGAGGCTCAGGCAAATTCTCAAGAAAATTAAACTCCCTATGACCACTTTCAAATCAATCCAATTATTCCATATATTACGGGAAATAAATGGCGAAGAAGATAAAGAGGCTAACAAAGCAATACTGCTAAGCAAAGTATTTCTATCGCTAGACGGAATCGAGGGACTCGATAAATTACCATAAAATATTGTACGAGGGCTAGCCCCCGAAGTCAAAGCGGAGACTATCCAATGAAGGTTGATTGTATCTGTGCTAGCAGTTTTATGTTGTTTTTTTAATATATCTCATACCTGTTCTTGTGAAAAAAAAAAACAATTGAGAAAAATGAAAAAGGAAAGTCCTTGGGAAGGATTTTGTTAATGGAACTCAATTTGTGCATAAGGTTTGCTCTCAAAACTTTTAGTCTATGCAACATGGTTTCATGGGATGTGTTATACATTGAGTATGAAATAACATTTGAATGTACTTATCTTATAGCATTTTGGAATAGTATATATGATTACAAAATCTCCTCTCATTTTTTTATATTATTAATAATTTTAATAATCAAGCATAAATTTTGGTAATAACTTTCTTTAGATTAAGTTTAATCAACAAATTCTATTTAACTACAAACCCATCGTAATTGTTCCTCTAATGGAACTCAACTCCATGTTGTATGTTAAGCCTTTAACCATAATTCTTATTCATTATCATTAGATAAATTATAGTTGTATCAACTTATTAATTTTTGTTTTCTAACCCTCTTTGTCTCTTGTATATACATCAAGGAGACTCATTTGAATGATCATCCTATCTTGTGCATTTGACGTTTGTAAAATGACGTTTCCTCCTTGAAGAGGTTTCTTATTCATTCACTCTTTCACTTAATTTAGGTGTGTCATTATTGAATTGGGCCTTTTTATGTTTATTGACTTTCTATGTTTATTTGGTTGTTTGATGAATAACATTTGGTGTCATAGTAGAATATAATTGGTATGGCTCTTTCAAACAAGCCATCTTACCACTTTCGCTCTAACATTTTTTGGAATAATAGAACTATGTGGAAATTTTAGGGTTGATAGAGCAAAGTGCAAAGTATTTTGTGAAAAAAAATCCAGAATTTATTTCACATATTGTCAAAGTTATAGGCTATAGAAGTTAGGGTTTTTCCCTAGTCCTCAAAATAGGATTAAACCAATAGTTTTATTAAAACAATTATATCTAAAAGACCCAAATTTAGTACCACTTGTGGTACTGGACAAAAAACAAACCAATGTATTTTAGGTCCAAATTTCAAAACTATCAAGGAAATAATGGCAAAGTGATAGTATGTACAAGTTATCTCAACTTAAATGCACCAAAGGCAATGGATTTTGGTAACTTGCATCTAACTTCTTCGTAAAAACTTGAAATTGGACGAGATTTGTGTGATTTTGAAGTAGACATGTTATGTTATTATAATACAAAATTTTAGACTTAGAGGTAAACAAAATTAAAATTTATATTAGGTGTAAGGTTGGACAGTAGAATAGACACCAAATTTAGGGTTTTACAAGAGTTCTAAGAAGACCCCAATTTTAGAATTTCTTCTCTATTCTATAACAAGTAGATTTTTCAAGGTAGAGGTCTGTACCAACATTTATAAACACAAAGCTATTTCATTCTATGGGTAAAATTGCAATTAAATAGCATACACACAGAGAATACATGTGGGGTCATCATATAACACCCTTATACACCTCTATCAATACACAATGAGTAGTATCATATTAGATAGAATCTATTTATGAGTTTGATGTTCCACATACCCTAGGGTATATCAAAAGCCCCACATGCATGATTTAGACCATACTTATATAGCCTTTTTGTCATATAAAACTATAATACACCAAACAAAGCACTCAAGGAGATCATCCTTGTGTACCTAGGAATCATGTAGTATAGACAAAGGTATGGTCCATCCTAGTCGGTCAACACCATGAAAGATCAATTGTGTATCACTATTGGAAACCCAATGGTATATCATAGAGTTATTGATCCTAACACCCCCTTGGCCATAAGACCCTGCAAAATCCCAACCCATCATGTTTAGACATATGACAAATGTGACTCCTATGAAGGCTCATCCTTGACACAATAAGAGAATGAAGATGTGGAATTTAAGGTGTCTAAGTTGGAAGATAAATTAATGAGCATGGAAATTACAATTGAAAAGAAGGTTGACATCCTAAATATGGTAAGTAAAGTAGAATTCCAAAATTTAAAAGATGATATGAAGTCAAACGTGACAAGCAAAGACGATCTCAAAGAGATGGCAAGCAAAGAATATATCAAATACACGAAGGATCTAACAAGCTTCCTTATCCTAAATTATCCTCCTCCAAAAGAGGATAAGTAGAAAAAGAGGAATGAGTCTCATTCATACACAGGGAACATTTTAACGCGTCCAAAGAATAAGAGGATTGAGTCCCAGACACCTGATTATTCATAACTTTAAGATCCATGCCATCATGGTTTCGATTTGAGACCAAGGAACTACTTTGTTTCCAAGATTGACATGAGAAAGTTTGATGAACTCGTGATCCCATAATATGGATATTATAGATGGAGTAATTATGTGATCTACACCAAGTGCCAACTCTACAAAAGGTATTATTGCATCCTTATATTTGGAACCTAATAAATTTATGTGGTACTGATGGATTTGTGACCACAAAAAAGACTCTATTGTCTATTGGTCTATTTTTATGAATGAATTTATTACGCATCACAGAGATAGTATGGGCAAGACCTTCTTTAACCAATTGACAAATCTTGGGAAAAAAACGTCCAGTTATCATGCACATTCAACAATTTCAAAAGTTGTTTTACCATGAAGAACATTCTAGATGATAATTTGTTGGGTCTCTTTATGGGTATTTTAAATGAGAGCATTCAACGTGAGGTGTGTATATTTGAGCCTAAATCCTTGTTTAAGGCTTTTAGTGTGTGGCAAAGAGAGTTGAAATTCAAAATATGGATATCATAAGAGTTGCCACTAACATCTATAGAGAGCACAATCTTCCCACTCATGGTCTCATTCAACCTACAAGGTTGACACCTCGACAATTGAATGAAAGAATAATGTAGGGACTATTTATAACAAGCACAATAAGAGGCATAAATGTGGCATAAATACATTATTCTATGTAGATTGTAAAGAGAAAGAAGAACAAGAGACGAGACCTTCTCAAGATCCAAAACTAGATGAGACCACCCCAACCATATATTTTCGTGCTTTGGCTGACATTAGCAATCCTCAAACTCTCAAGATGGAAGGATATATCAAAAACAATGTAACAACATTGTTTGATTATGGTAGTACCCACAATTTAATTAACTACAAATTTGTCAAACTTCTTAATTACTTTATACATCTAGCACTAGAGTTTCAAGTAATGGTTGTAGATGGATGTACCATAAATTGTTAAGGTCATAGTATTAGGCTCACCATGGAGGTTTATTTATTGGACAACCTAATGGTTGCAATCTGGATGGGTGGTGTTATGGTATTTAGGGTCCAATGGTTAAAATAATTGGGAAAGTGGCTATGAATTTTTTATTTTATTTTATTTTTTCAAAAGGTAAGGAAATTGAACTTGGATGTAAGCAAGGGAAACCATATAAGGTGATAAGCTTCAATAGCATGAAAAATTATTAAAAAAAAGGACACCCATGAGTAATTGCAAACTCGTGCTCACTATAGGTGCACACATCCAATCCCTATGTGCCATTGGATCTCCAAAGAGTTATTTGCAATCACTCCAAGAATGCCCAATGGTATTCCTCTTGCCTGAGAGCATGATCAAATATTCAACTCATCCTAAGGAGCCTTCCTCCTAACATTTGACCTTACAAATATCCCTATGCCCAAAAGACTGAGATTGAGTGTGTGGTTCAATAAATGCTAGAGGTTGACATCATTCAACCTAGCCAAAGTGCTTTCTCTTCACTCATGGTGATGCTTTACAAAAAAGATTGTTCATGGTGCATGTGTTCATATTATAAAGAACTCAACAAGATCATCATTACATATATGTTTACTTTGCTTGTCATTGATGAATTGCAGGGAGCAAAGTTCCTTACCAAGTCACTGAAATGTGGATGAAGAGGGAAAATTCATACTAAAACCTAAAACAATCATTGAAACATGAATAAAGAAACTAAGGACCTGAGTAATTAATGAATGCCTCATAAAGTGGGAGAATTTACCAACAAAAGATGCGACTTGGGAAGATGAATCTCCATACAAAAAACATTCACAACTTATTAGCATTTAGGGCAATGCTTATTTGAAGGGGAGGGGCATGTTAAACCCCTAACCATAACCCTCACTCATTATTATTACATTAATTATAACTATGTTGATTTGTTATTATTATTGCTTTCTAGCCCTCTGTCTCCTATATATACATTGAAGAGACCCATTTGAGTGATCATCCCATCTTGTACATTTGATATTTGTAAAAGGAGGTTGCCTCTGCTGAGATGATTTTTATTCCTTCACTTTTTCACTTGATTTAGGTGTGTCATCATTTAATTGGGTCTTTTTTTTTTCCTGTGTATTTTGCTCTTTGGTACATAACATTGTGGTGCTCTACCATCAAAATCGTTTTATGAGACATTAGAGAAAATTTAGGGTCTAAAATGGGCCTCATAAGAAAAAGATTGTCTTTGAGTTGGGAATACAAAGACAAATGGAATTTCGAGAAATTTGGTAAAAAATCATAGTTGAGTTGGAGCTATATAAGTCAAACATGATTGTGTGTTTTATTTTATTTGACAATAGTTAACCACCTCTTCTAAATCTCACATTGGTTGAGATCTTGGTGATGAGTGGGCCTAATAGTTAAGAATGTGTGTTTCCTCCTAAGAGGTCACAAGTTCAAATCCA